>SNQJ01S0107897.1:0-53539 GCA_010110895.2 Picea sitchensis | reverse complement strand
CTATTCTATATCACTTTTACTTTAAAAGGTAATCTATCTAGGGAGGCCTATTAGTCAAAGTCATTTTGAAAACTCTTGGCCACTTTCCTATAATCATTTTAGAGTCACAGTCAACCCTTTCTCCTAACTTTGATCGAAAACAAATGGGATAAGACTTAACTTCAGGGATTTCTTGATCGAGTGAAGAGTATCATCAATTGTGAAATTTTGAAGATCATTGTTGCATGAGGACATGCAATGACTTAAGCATGGGGGAATGTGGAGTCTCCATTTTGACACTTCTAATACCCTCTATTACCCCCTATCCGAGCCTATTTTACCTATGTTATGAGTACAAACTTGATCGTTACCTCCATAGATCCACTTAATGACCTTGCTCATGTGCATAGAGAGGTAACTTATGGTTAAGGCATGTTTTGTTTGATTTTCTTGAGTCAATTCGATTAAAATAGTTGATTTTGCATGATCCTAATAATTTGATCTTAAGAAGCATTGATCCGCTACCAAAAAAACCACATAAAATTGATTCAGTACTTCCCTGTGCTATTCTGATACCATCCTATGCTATTCCGGTACCAGTTTGATTGTGTTTATTCTTGTACTAAACAACTACCTACATGATTTTGGTACCAACATTCCAGTATTAGATTTTCACTTCGATTTTTGGGCTGATGACAATGAATATCAAAATTTGGGGACATGGGTTTTGTCCAGAGTGGTGTTTTAATTCGGAATTGAGAGATATAATCTCCATATAGCACAAGTGTGGACCTCCAGCTCAGGGGGAATGATCCATCCTCAATCTTTGCCAATTTTCCAGAAATTCTAAGATCATGCCCATATTTGTGGGAACTACATTTCCTTGGTTAGATAATGGTTTTACTTGACCTCCATTGATGGAAAATGGTTTTGATTTGGATTGGATTGTCTAGATACAAAATTGTAATGTAAAAATCATATAAATTGAGTGATGGCTAAGCCAAAAGGGGGAGGAATTGTTATGTTGCAGATTGGATTTCTAAACATATTGTTTCTGTAAACATACTTTCTCAAGAATCAATATGAAGTTAAATTCATCAATTCCATGTGTTTTGTAAAGTTTATTGTTCTGTAAGTTTCTTTGAGCTTCCTTGTTGGCATGACAAGGGCCCACCGATCCAACCAAGGTAAGATCATTTGTAATTATTCTGTGAATGTAATTCTATTTGTGTGAGTGTTTTACAGTAGTGTGTTGTTAATGATTTTTAATCCATTTCAAAAAGTTCAACATTGAGTTATTTGTTTATGAATTCATGTGAACAATTAGATACTAGATCGAATAGATATTTTCCTTTTCTAATATTGCAGGTTGCCATTTAATCATTTGATGTATGGGATTGCTAAGCAAATGATAGTTTGAGTTTATATTTGTAGTATTTTCAGTATGTATAGGAACCATAAGACTTTATATCTCATCTTCATGCTCCATAATGAAGTCTCTCAGTTATGTTGACTGTTCCTTGTACTGGTTTGTTTGAATTGCATGAAGCTAGAATTGATTTTGATTTCAAGAGTGATTGGAGTTGATTTCTATTTACTGTTTCGATTGGTACAGGAGACAAGCTTCTCAAATTCATCTCTTTAATTCATGATCCTAGAATGAATAGACTTGTTCCTTAAGATAGAATCCTTTGATTGATTGTTATGCTTGAGAAGTTTTATTATCATTTTTCTTTGCTAAGTTTGAAGTTGTGTGAAGCATTTGGATATCCTAAAACAGAGTGTTAATTGTTGATTAGTTTAGTTGCTATAGGGGACATATTCAAATTCCATCTCTTTTATTTCACAAGCCTTTGAATGGACAGATTCATTATCTCAACAAAAACCTTTAGATCACATGCTTGTTGGATTATGTTTATGAGTTTTGTTTTCTGATCTTTAAGTTGTGTGAGCAAGATAGATTGAAGAGTTGTAAAACAAAGTATTGGTATTGATTGTTTCTTCTTTATGCTATACTCATTAGACATAGGAACCTATCTGTTATTGGCACATATAGTGCATCATGTCTATTGATTACAAATCCCGAATTGACATTTAAATGAGTGTAAGATATGTATTGAACATATCTATACACCAACAAATGTTCTAAAGATTCAATTAACGATAATTAAATATACAATGGAAAGACATTCATACACAGATAATAATATCACAACAAAGATCACTTAGCTTTATGAAAGATGACACCAACTGGCTACAGACCAAGGACGTTCCAACCAACCGTAGACACTACTACTCCAAATCTCAACAACAACGTCACCCTCGATCCAGGGCTATGTATCCACAAGGAAGGTTCCAAAGTGAAATTGGCTTCCCAAACCAATCAGCCCTCAATATATCACAAGTTTGCCAACACTCACAGCAATCCAAGTACCCAGCTCTCTTCTACCCAGCTTGCACCACCTGAGAGAACGAACCTCCACCTTTCTCTGCCACGCAGTCCCTCAGGAAATCCTTCTCTTTATTCGAGCCTCTAATGCAATTGGTCTAGAATCTCAATGATGGAACTCTCAAGACTCACAGCTGTGAGCCATGCTAGAAACAGGCCACTGCATATCAGACGTGAAATCCTCAAGGCACGAGTGGATCACACCAGTAGTCACTACAATCAACTATTTTGTGGCTAATTCTTTCGCATTTCGGTACCCCTTCCCAAGACCAACACGCTGGTGAGGATGGATGGAGGAGGTAGGTAAGTGCATGGGAGTGCGTGAGGGTAGGAATGAGGTAAAAAAAATATGATAGAGAAGACAAGCCAATGACCAACCCCATAGTCAAACCAGGGGTGGGTTTAAGTATGTTCATGGGGAAATCAAGAACCTCCTAGCCTCTCGAAGAAGCTCACGTAATCGATTCCCCTTTTTAGGAAAAAAGGTAATTAACATAGGAATAAACATTTATCCTCTCAATCCCCCTCTCTTTTGGAATCATAGCCCCCTATAAATCTAGTCCTTGTCCATCTAGAAGCCAACAATGTGTTTATTATTAATAATGATCAAAGAATTACATTTCATTGGAATATTGTCCCTTTAAATAATTTTTTCGACACTCAGACCTCTCAGCATTACAAAAATACATTATTTAAATTGGGGGTTCACAACCAGGGGTGTTACATCCCCTCCACCTTATTCTAGCACTGTCCTCAGTGCATATACAAAATATAGATCAGAATCTCAAATTGATTCAAAAAGCTGTGGGTACTCTACCCGCATGGAATATTGATGCTCCCAAGTAGCATCTTCAGGACCGTAGAAGTTCCACTAAACTTTTACCTACTCTATAAGTCGATTCCAGAGAATTTTTACCTTTCTGTCCAATACCCGTGTTGGTTGAACCCGAAAGTAACCCTCCGTCTCTACCTGAATTAGATGTCAATCAATAAAATGGTTAATATCATGTACATATTTCTTTATTAAAGATACATGAAATACATTATGCACATTCATGGAAGAAGGTAATGCAATCATGTATGCATCTGGCCCTATTTTGTCCAATATTTCAAATGGACCACAAAATCTGGCTGCCATCTTTATACAACTACCCAATTTCAAAGAGATTTTCTTGGGCTTCAATTTCAAAAGTACATTCTCCCCTACTTTAAATTATCTAGCTGTCATGTTCTTGTCTGCATAAACTTTCTTTCTATCCCGAGTTTCCTTTAAATTCTTCTTAATATTGACCACCTGGTATTCCATGTCCATGAGCAACTCCAGCCCAAGTACCACTCTATCTGTTGGGTTGTCTCAACTCACTAGAGTATTGCATTTCCTACCATACAAGGCTTCAAATGGGCTCATTCTCAATGAAGCTTGATACCCATTGTTATATGCAAACTCAACCAAGTGTAAGTAATCTTGCCACTTAGATGGCTTATCCATCACATACATTCTCAGCATGTCTTCAATTATTGGATTGACTCTCTCTTTTTTCCCATCTGTCTGGGGGCGATATGCTATGATAAAGATTATATTTGTGCCAAATCATTTAAACAATCCCCTCCAGAAGTTGGAGATAAAATTTGTATCTCTGTCCGAGACAATTGTCTTAGGTATCCCATGCAACCTATCAATTTCCTTCATGAAAATTTATGCAATATTAGTCATTGTATGCATTGTCTTCACAGATACAAAATGAGAAGCCTTTGTTAATTTGTCAACCACCACGATGATTGAATCATGTTTCTTATTCGTTCTGGGTAATCCTGTGATGAAATCCATGGTGATCACTTCCCATTTATTCTCTGGAATTGGCAATGGCTGCAACAAACCCACTGGGTGCCTATTCTCAACCTTCACCTTCTGACATTCCATACATCGAGCGATGTAATAAACATCATCCTTCTTCATTCCCATCCAAAAGAACTGGCTTATTACTACTATAACTGTTTTCTGGTAACCGATATGTCCATCATAAGGAACATCATTCATTTCCTTCAGTACCACATTTCTCAGTTCTTCGTAACTAGGAACATAGATTCTATTTTTATGCATGAGTAATCCATATTCCTTTATCTCATACTCCTTTATTTTTTGTTGTACATCTCTTTGCTGTAAGTTTTCCTTTACCTGTAGGTAATGATGACCTATAACAAGACCATCTAAAATTCTTCTCTTGAAGTATGACTAATGCATACTGACAACAATAGCATGCATGAGATGCACTCTCCTACTAAGTGCATCAACAACTTTATTATCCTTTCCCTTGATATGCTAGATAACGAAGTCATACTCACTTAAAAATTCTAGCCATATTGTTTGCCTGGCATTCAAGATCGGCTGTTCAAAAAGATACTTCATACCAATGTGGTCTACTCTTAATTTGAATTTCTTCCCCATGAGATAATGCCTCCACATCCTCAAGACGTGAACAATGGCAACAAGTTCCAAGTCATGCATGGAATAGTTCCTCTCATGTTCCTTAATCTTTCTGGACTCATATCCAAAGACATGTCCATTTTGCATGAGGACTCCCCTAAGTCCTTCCTTACAAGTGTATTTACATACCACAAAACTTTCATTTGGGTCAACAATCTTTAACACAGGTGCACTAGTAAGTAATTCCTTCAACAGATTAAAATTCTTTTCACACTTGAGTGTCCATTCAAATTTAGTTCCCTTATTTTGCAAAGAAGTGATGGGATGATAAATATTAGAGAACCCTACTATTAACCTTATATAGTAGTCAGCTAATCCCATAAAATCGTGTGGCACGTTTAAGATTGTTGGCCGCCCTCTAATGAAACTGATCTTCTCAGGATCTCTATTGCTATGCCTTACTCTGAAATAATGTCCCAAGTAATGGATCTTCTTTTGATAAAAAGAACACATACTCAACTTGGCATACAAATGATGTTCTCTTAGTGTATACAACACCAATCTTAAGTGATTTTCATGCTCCTATTTAGACTTAGAATGAATGGTGTGTCATCCAAAGCCTATGTAAAACTTGTCAAATAATTTTTGGATGTACCATTCATTAAGCACATGAGACAACAGGCGGGTGCATTGAATTGGGTCAAATGGAACCACTACAAATTCATAATGTCCATACCCTTTCCTAAGGGTTGTCTTATGAATGTCTTCTTCCTTGATTCTTACACGATGGTATCACCTTACTCAGTCAATCTTCGAGAAAATATCTTTCCTCCTCTTGGTTCATCAAAGAAGTCATAAATTTAGAATTGTAGGATACTTTTTTCTTTATGGTGTACTTGTTTAGTTGTCAGTCAATGCACAACCTCAAGGTTCCATCCCTTCTTTTTGAAAAAATGTGTGGTTCCCCAAAGGGCTGCTTGGACATTATGTACCCTTTTCTTCAACAATTCCTTCAACTTCATTTTGTAATTCGTTTTCTACGGTGTGCATTTTTGGGTGTTTTGGCGCGGGTAGCTCTTGACGCTAAATCAGTTGAGAAGTATATCCTTCTTTGGTGGTAATCCTGGTAGTTCTTGGAATACATCCTCAAATTCCTTTGAATGGGAAATATTCAATTCATGGCCTTAGGTATCTATCTCTTCAACATGAAATCACGGTTGAAATCCTTTTCTAAAACTGTCTTTTTTTTGACTAGGGCCGAAATATCCCTTATAGAGATAGGTCTTGGAACTCCTCACCGATTAGCTGTTTTCCATTTCCATAAAGACATTTACATGTCTTTATATGACAATCTAGGACAACATGATGTGTAACCAATCCATCCCAATCAGAAAATTATAAGACCCTAGTGGTATGATATTTAGATTAGTACTTCTAGTATTCGCATGCATTAAGACATAAGAACAACTTACGAACATATCATGGATTCTTCTTTGGTTCCAATGGCTAACTCAACCAAACTTTCTTTTCAAGTTTACTTTTCTCCAAATGTAATCATCAATAATATCTTAGGATCAATGTAGAAATGACTTTGCTCTTGAATCAATCAAAATAGAAGCAGTTGATTTATGATCTTACCTTCACCTTGATCATATTGAATTTGGTATAATTCTTATTAGATATTTTAAAGAAATTTGCATATATTCTTCCCATATCTTAGACTATTGTAGCCTCTTGGATGTTTTGCACAGACTTTACTCTGTCTTTTTTGTGTGGGCAATCCTTATGCGAATGTGATCTTCCTTGCATCTCTAACATTGGATTGGTGGTCTTCTACTTTTCTAAGGAATCTTCATTCTTGAAATCTCCATAGCATTTTGATCTTGATGATTTCTATTAGGCTCATTCCTGTTAAAGTGAGGTTTGAATCCCTTCCTCCTCTACGATCGAACCATTTTCTTATCCTTCAAGATTTACGTAGAGATTCTCTTCCCTGGCTTTGATCATACAGGTATTTAGACTTCATGATGGCCTTAGTCAAGGTCTTGGTTTCATCATACTTGATATTTTCCTGATAAAAGGTTGACAAACCACTTAGAAATCTATGTATTTTCACTTTCTCATCACCAATGAACCTTGCATATTTTAACAATCGAGAGCTTTATACCATTATACGCCATGTTCATGCTTTAACCCAGTTCAAAGAACTCTACGCATTTTTCTTATCATGAAACTAACAAAGAGAGGTACTCCTTGTGGAAGTACTTCTTAAACTATTTCAAAGTGATCCTACTTTAATTAACATGCTCCACTTGCTTCAGTTGGTCCCACCATACTACAACTTTCCCGTGTAAATGGTTGGTGGAAATATTGGCTTCCAGGATGGATGAATAGTTATGCAAATGAAAAAATATCCTAAGCCCAAGAAACCATTCTTCAGAATCATCTTCCCTTTATCTTTCACCATCGAAGGAAGGTGGATTGAGCTTCCTCAGGTCTCCTTGAAAACTATCTACCTCTTGTTTCCTTCTTTGTTTCTGATAGGGGACACCTCTGAACTACCTACCAGGGATCATCGATGCATAAATCTTTCTTCACGAGTAAAGGTGAGTGGTGTCCGCAAGAGCTCTTCTAAGAACTTATTGAATAACTAGTTGTTCCACGATCATTTATCATTTCATGAAACATTCCTTCTTCATCTTGTCTTGAGTTTTATCCCTTCTTCATTTGCCTCTACAATTGATTTAAGCTATGCAACACTCGATGATTTATCTGACTTTACTCTCTCATCATTCTTTCATTGCATGCTTTGTATCTCTGCACTTCCATATTCAATATTATTACCATTTCTATCAACATTTCATGTTCTCCTTTTTCCTTGCATCCATTGGACTTTGTCTCTGCAATACCAACTCTAGTATTTTGTGTATTTATCATGGTTAGAGGCTCCCTCACCTTCTTTTGTTTCCTCCAATGTAGAGCCCTCTCTTTTGTACGTGCTTAATCCTCTTAATTCTGCAAAATGTACAAGTGAACATTTTTTTAGAATTATTCATATGATAAACAAAATTGTAAATCATGCTACAGATCTCTTTATTTTTTGTTCATGGAGACTATATCCTCATTCTTCAAAAATAACAATGTCATGTTATCCATGGCTGACACATAATTTCATCTTGCATAGGTACCACTTCAAACCACTTTCTAGGTGACCATGACTAAAAAATGTGGCTAAATCCTTCCTTATCATTTTTTTGTCTCAGAGACAACCAATTCAGCCCTTATTCCTCCTTCCCTTGACTCTCAATCTGCATATGACCAAAACCATGACCCTACGCCGGCTTGTCTAGAGCTTCAGACTTCATAACTTTTAGCTAGAATTTGGATCGTCGATTCCTCCTTCCTCCTTCGATCAGCGATCCAAGATCGCCGGGACTCCGGCGCTTGAGGGGTCTCAATTTATTTCTTACCTCCTCGAATGTCTTTACCGGTTCGTGATACGTAGACGTGTCTTCCCACATATTGATGATTGTCCAGTCGCCCATTTCTTTGGGTGAGAGTTTCAAGCCGCCATGCTTATTCGGTTTCGTTAAAATTAGATGATCCTTCCAGTAGTGATATTGCGGAATTAATGGTTGGTATGTACTTTCACGGCCGGGTTTTGAATCAACATGGCTGTCTACATCTTTTTCTCTAGAGCTAGTCTGCGAGATGATGTGTAAGCCACATGGAGAAATGATGGAAGAGGAGACATGGCCCAATCCTGTGGGTGACATGTGACACATTCTAATCGACTTTTCAATATTCAAAATCTCAAATATTACTAACACGTGGCACAAATCCCATGTGTCGATGTCACCCTAGGTGATGTTAGCAAACCACGTCACTTTAAGTGCAGGATCCATCACCTTTAGGTGACATCATCATTCCCCACAACTTCGGCTCTTTGAAGCGAGGGACTTTGGGAGTTTTCATACTATCATACTTCCAATTCTCCCGAACCACAAATTCCCAAACTGGCCAATCTATCACCATGTGTCCTCTAGATCCGGATGACTAAGATTCACTTCATGTATTCACTTAGATTTCACAGATCTGGTCCACGTGTCCTCGTCAATATGACGACTATCTCCATTCCTCGGTCCATTCCGGGCCATTCCATCCTCCGGCTCCCTTCCTTCCATTCCTCCATCCATTCCCAAACTCCATCCATTCCTCCTTCCATCTTTCATCCTCCTTCCTCTTCCATTCCATCCATGGCTCCTCCGTGCTCCATCCGTCCGTCCTCCATCCATTCCTCATTCCATCCTCCATTCCATCCGTCCATCCATTCCATTCCTTCCGGTCCATCCATTCCATTCCATTCCATTCCATCCGTCCATCCATTCCATTCCATCCGGTCCATTCCATCCTTCCTCCGTCCATTCCTGTCCATTTCCATTTCCTTCCGTCCTCCATCCGTCCATCATCCATTTCCTCCATCCTCCTTCCATTCCTCCTTCCGTCCATCCATTCCTTCCTCCTTCCATTTCCTCCTGTCCATCCATCTTTCGTCCTCCTTCCTTTCCTTTCCTCCATCCGTCCGTCCATCCATTCCATTCCATTCCTCCTTTCGTCCATCCATTCCATCCATCCTTTCCTCCATCCATTCCTTCCTGTCCTTCCATGTCCATTCCTCCGGCTCCTCCATCCATTCCGTCCATCCATCCTCCATCCACTCCATCCGTCCATCCATCCATCCATCCATCCATCCATCCATCCACTCCATCCGGTCATCCTCCATCCATCCATCTCCACACCATCCAGGGCTCCTCCTCGTCCATCCATTCCTCCATCCATTCCTCCTCCATCATTCCGTCCACCCTCCTTCCATTGTGCGAGATAGACCATGCGATGGAGTGGATTGGCACAAAAATTAGAGAACCACACCAGTTTTTCACGGGCTAAATGATTTGGAAACTTCTTGACACAATATGAAGATGAAGTACTAGAAAACTAAAGATTACTAGCACTGGATTTAGCACTAAAGTATACACACTTACAAGATGGTGGGGTGCACACAAAGAGACTATCCCATATTGGTACCAATGTAAGGGATTGATGTGCATATGGTTCAGGGAAAAACAAATAAGTAAAAAATAACAAAATATAATGGAGACTAGGTACACAGTAGCTTGGAGGCATGTCAAGCGGCTGTGGAAAATGATACCCGCGGAAGGAATGGTCTTATCACTTCATTCATAATTTAGAGAGAATACCAGAGAATTGGTATACGGACCAGGAAATGCATAAAGAAACCAAGACATGGGTGACACTCCAATAGAAATTCTGATCTTTCTCATTTGACATGAGAACCCCAACATAGGCATAGCACTGAAATAGATCAGAAATGTCATATTCATTGAAGAACCGGAAGTGGAAGTTGTCATAGAGGTACAACAATGGAATAAGTAGGCAGTCAAGGAACTATTGTCATGCTACCAAATACAGGAGGAAGCTTTGGATGAAGATGATCCGCGTGATATTCCGGATCCCGAGAAGAAGTCAAAGCGAGAGAGATGTGGAGGGACCATATAGATTCAGAGGTCATTTATGCACCAATAAAGATAAAGAAAGTTAATATAGGGACCAGAGCAGCCCAAAATGTTCAGCATTGGAGATTCTTGGGATGAACAGGTGCTAAAGCATCACATAATTGTTTCATGAATACAACACCCTTTTTCCCACAACCTTTACAAAGATGAAAAGAATAGTAGGGGAGCTAGGTTAGATGAATATACCACTCAAACTTGATGCGAGACACATTAAATAATGACCATATATATTGAATCTCATATATAAATAAAGAAATTTAAAGCAGAGATCATTAGCGGGATGGTCAAATTCTTCGACATCATCAAACTAGTCGAAGAATAAGAATGGATAAACCCAATGGTAGTACAAGACAAGAAATAGGGAAGAGGAATCGGGATAAAACCAGACTTAGGGAAGTTGAATGATGCATGCCTACATGACCATTCCCCACGCCATTCACGGACGAAGTACTCGAGAATGTAGGAGGCCACGAAACCTACTCATTCAGTGGATTAGAGGATATCTCAGTGGAATATGCAGGAGGATAGACAAATACCATGTTCATGTGAGAATGGGGATCTTATTGCAGGTATAAACGGTCATGTCGTTGGTGAAGAATACACTGCGATATTTTCTACCAAGTGGTCATCGCATCATTTGAAATTCATCCATAAATTCCTCGAAGTATACTTGGATATTGAACAATGTATAGATTACTAAAAAACATGTGGAAGTTTTATGACTAATGTTAGAGAGATGTCCGATGAGTGCCATATATCGAATATAAAGAAATTCATTTTGGAACACCATTTTGGGATACTATTGGGACACATAGTATGCAAAGCAGTTTTCTAGTGGATCTAGCAAAAAATGCAGTCATTGTTAACTTACAACCACAAAAATAGTCATAACTAATATAACTAGGACATATGGGATATTATGGAAAATCATTAAAAGGCTATGCATAGATTACAACCCCAATGGAAAAATGTTAGGAAGGATACAAAGTATCAAAGGAATGATCAGTGCCAACATAGTTTGGATGCACGAGGGAAAAGATGGTCACCACTAATATCAATATTCCCGGAATGGGAGAAGACATTCCATGTACATGTAGATGCATTAGTGATATCACTTGGGAGCTATCTTAGTGCAACCAAGCGAGAGACTTGGATCACCCGATAAGATTTGCAAGAAGAAAATTATCAGACTACGAACAAAGTTATAACACGACGGAAAGAGAAGGCATAGATATGGTTTATGCACTACAAAAAATATAGACATTACCTATTGGAAAACACTTTAATATGTTCTGAGTCACTCGACCCCTAAAATACCTGGTCAACAAGCCATTGTTGGGAGGAGAATCTATCTATGGTTTATTTTTATTTCAAAGAATTCAACTTTGGGAAGTAATAGTTAAACCGAGGAGAAAACTAAATGTCTGAGGACGACCACCTAGGTGGGTCACAAATGGAGAGGAACCAACGAATTTAGAAGAAACTTTCCAGATGCACAACTATCCTCAGTACAGATTGTTGATGATTACTTAAGTCATCTAGTACTTGAGCACACGTACCACGTCGCAAGATTATACCACAACATAGAAGAAGAACCTAGTAGTCCACACAACTAACTATCAATTGATCACAGGACAACTATACAAGATGGGCACATATAGCATTTGCGAAGATAAATACTAGACCATGAACGACCAAAAATTGTAGCATTACGAGGGAATAGCGGAGAATTATGCAAGAGAAAACTACTGTATAAAAGGTACTACATTAGGATTATGGTATTAGCGATCATGAGACTTGAAAATGCTTTTCCAACAATGTGATGTCTGTCAAAGAGTATGCAAACCCAACAGAAGGGACGATATGAAACTACGACCACAAGTGACACTTCGGGCATTCGACAAATGGGCGATAAAATTTGTGGGACCTGTGTTACCATCCAAAAGAAAGGGGGTGAGATATATTATCACCACTGATAAATCTCTAACAAGATGGGTGGAATTTGCACCAGTAAAAGATTGCGACGTAGAGACAACTACACTCTTTCTGTTTGAACAGGTAATTAATAGATTCGGGTGCTAGAGACAACTACACTCTTTCTGTTTGAACAGGTAATTACTAGATTTGGGTGCCCAAGAATTCTGATGAGTGACCAAGGAATGCACTTCATAAAAAGGACCATCTGAGTGATGCTCGAAGATTTTGAATTTCATCACCAAAAAATCATACCGTATCATCCATAGGAAAATGGCATGGTAGAAGCCTTTAACAAAATTCTAGAGAACGCCTTGACAAAGATACGTAACTTCAACAGGGACAATTGGGACCTCAAGATACTAGTAGTGTTATGGGCCTATAGAACCACATGCAAAATGTTTATAGGACACACACCATTCAAACTAGAATATGGTTAAGAAGCAGTAGTACCGTTAGAATTTTTAATACCCAGTCTACGTGTAGTATCTATCACACACATGATAGAATGAGGCACAGTACAGGAAAGACTGAATCAATTACTGTCGATGGAGGAATATCGAATCTTGGCAGGATTCCACAAAAAAGTATATAAATCAAGAGACAAAGCTTGGCATGATCACCACATCAAGAGGAATATGTTCAAGGAAGGAGATCTAGTATTTTTCTATGATAGTAAATCGTTGAAACACCCAAGAAATCTCAGAATGCATTGGCTAGGACCATATGAGGTAAAATCTGTCACAAACGGAGGAGATGTATATTTAAGAGATCTAGTAGGAACATACCTCAAAGGAATGATCAATGGGAGCCGACTGAAGCTGTACAAGGATAGTCGACCACCCACTGCGCAGTAAAAAAAAAAATCCTCGAGGGAAATGATAATAGCCATATCAAAAAATGAAACAGGTGGGAAAAGGAAAGTCGGTAAAAGCAGGCTGATAGGATAGCATGAGGCAGAGTTAAAGCAAGGCAAGGAAGAATGGGATGTCACATTAAACATGCCAACTAAAGACAATAGAGTAGGCGTAATGGAAAGTACGAAACTGCCACATATGCATTGAACCCACAATTATGGTGCATTAATCGCATGATGGAGGAAGCGTCCTCGACAAGATTCATGATGAGCCCATACAACACATGAACATAGAAGCAGTTATTCTATTCATGAAAAGATAACAAAAAAAGATCAACAATAGTGAGAACAAACAGAGTGAAACCACAGAGCTCACCGAAACCATTCGAATTCAACAAACGTTCGAAAAACACCATTATGGAACCACTAAAGCTCAGAGAACTAGGCCAGATAGCCATATCAACCAGGGTTCAGATGAGGTCATGAGGATCACTGGAAGAAAATGAACAACAATCACCAGAGATCATCGATATTGTCAAAATCCCGTCGCCAGGGGAAATCCCAGTAGAGTCCACACCAATACTAGAGGAGATTCTCCAACCACAAACATAGGCCATGGAATAGGATACACCAACAACGTTGCATGAGCCTCAGAGAAAAGAAGAATAAACCCACTAGGATATGCCACCAGAACATACTGGGGCAGTCGTAGAAGTGAATAGAATGGAAGAACATATAGGAGAAGAGGAGAAACCACATAAGACACAAGCACTCGGCTTAGGTCACCCAGCCAAGGAGACCACTGGAACTACATGGGTGTGGCCAGAGTGGATGACAGGGGAACAACCAAGAGTTGTTGGAACTTCGAGCCAGCCAACATAATAGGAGGACTGAGTTCATATATCGAGCTCACCTCGAAAGAAATCGGCTACAGAGATTGTGCTACCTCGCATACCAAAGGGAGTACAGGTGGACCCACAACTATTGGGTCACATAAGGAAGCTCAAGTATTCTGACCATGAAGTAGAAAAACAAACCAAATATCCAGAGCTTGCACCACATGTATTTATGCATAAATTAGTTGTGAACCAACTCCAAGAAACCATCACTCAGCCACACCAGTGGGTAACTGGACTGAACAGAACAAGAATTCTAGGATTGTTGAAGATACCACACTTTGGCAGAGGCCAATATGCGTCGGCATTCATCAAGCAACTATTAGTAGTTACGCATGGAGGGGATGTATGGTTGGAAAAACCCGTCCCCATAACTTTCGAACTTGTCACGTAGATAACATGCCTAACCACCGAAGGTATGGATCCCGTGCTAATTCTGGACGACAAGTCCAAGGAAAACACATTGGCAGAAGAGATGAAGAATAAATATGGCACCGATAGGGGAACAAGAGGCATTATAATCAAATGGATCAAAAATGTCGTGACACAATTGGGCGTGAATATCTTATCCCGCAAACTGCTAAGAAAGCACCGCAAAGACAAAGTACCAACATGAGTCATTGTTGTTGCAGCTCAATGCACATAAGGCACCTCCATGAGCTAGGCACCATACCTATCCAAATTGTTCCAAGTAGACTGCAAAGACAGATAGGACATAGGTACAAAATTTCATTACTCATGGCTGATCACTCTCATAGCTTTCATGGGATGGAAAGAGCCATAATACACCATCTTTTGTACCACACCACAACCAGGAGGAGAAAGATATCGCATCCTGAGATCCACGCCACTAGCCAAGCATAAGAAGGGGAATAGAATCATATTCAAAGCTTACCTACTGGAGATATGGGAAGCCATCAACTGAGCATGGAGAATAACACCAGAGGTTGTCACACGATACAGAGGCATCCCCAAATTCTGGGCTAGGTGACAGCCACGTGGATACAACCAAGGAAGGATCCTGATAAAAAGTGTGTACAGATGTGCTATTGTGTCACTGAGGGAGATATCGACATGGTCATCATTGAATGGCCTGATGAATGGAGGATTCCAGCCATTCCCAAAGAAGTATCGGGACAAACAATAGAAGGAGGGGCTGCGTAGGCGGAAACACATCCTCTAGAAATCCCAGTACCCAAGAAATGAAGAACAGGCCAAACCAAGTTGACTCAGGTAGACAACGGCTCATAGCAGCTAGGGACCCAGAAGGGGAGGACATAAACCACTCATCCAACCAATGGATAGCAGAAACTGTCAGAGGGAGCACAGGAAACCGAATCGAACCCCATCACATAGGAGCCAGGGGGAACTAAGAGACCAATGGTAAGGGAAGCAGGTGCGTGCAAGAAAATGAAGGCACAATGAGCACCACTGGACTATACAATCACAGAGGATGATGGAGAGATGATTGCTAGAATGGTCCAAGATTTCCTGGCATAGGAGTTCGATCATGCCGCACACCACAGGGATAAACTGAAGAAGGAACTGACAGAAATGGGACAACTTCTTAAGAAATTTGGGGAAGCCTAGATCACGAGTAGTCATAGAGGCATAGATACATTGACCACACACACCAAAGACAGGGTGGAGGTAGGAGAATGCGACCCAGTTCTTCCGGTACCACACACACATTACATGGTCTACATAAAGCCTAGCATGCTGCGAATGGATGAAATTGTGGGATAGACACCACTAAAATATTTCGATCATATCCAATTGGTCTTGAAATGGATGCCATCAAGATAATTACACAAACTATAGGTTAGTGTTGACCAAAGGATGCGATCGCGAGCACACAAAAACTTAGTCGAGCTACAACAAGCAACAAGGAAGTGGGAAGCACTGGAAACATTTTGTGCATAGGCCAAATATGAAACTCAGGAGGAGAAAGAATGCAAAAATGAGCTGGAACACAGAGTGAAAGAAATTTTTGGGAAACTTCCAACTACTACGCAAGGAAATGAACTCCCAGCCACAGAAAATATCGACCATATTTTGTAGGCAATTGATCAGTATCAAAAGGATATTGAGACTCTCCGTGGATAGATTAGACCAACAACTCCACCAGTAGTGAAGGAGAAAAGGAAGCAGGAAGCATCAATGCAACTGCAGGAGCCAGAAAAATAGGTTAGCATGGAAGCTGACTTGTTGGATAAAGTAGCACAACTTTGGACAAGGCTAGAAGAGGATCCACAAGTCCAACACTGGGACAAAGAGGAGGGGAGGATCAATGCAATGATACAAGAAATCAAGCAGCAACAAAAGACCATACCAATTCTAGAATGGGTCAAGGTAACGCAAGAGTTGAAGAAGATACCGGCATAACTTATCACTACGCAAACAAAGAAACAGGAGCGTCGGGCTCAAATAGAACCGTTGCAGGTATGGGTAGCAGATGTACTTGTGCAGGTAGAATAAGTGAGAAAACAAATAGCACAAACTCAACTAGAATGCGCAAGACTAATGAGTGAGGAAGTGGTAGCTCAGACAGTCGACACCATCAAGGAGAAAACCGCGCAGGCACTAACAAAAGTAGCAGAGTTGCAGGAGAAGTTCCAGACGATCACCAAGGAGATCGAGGAAGCACAAAGCAATTAGGTGACTCGGGACAAGTCACATGTCAGTGGTGGGGGCCTATTGGCACCAGGCCGAAGGGGAAAGAAGAAAGATCGTGGGAAAGAAATCATGTAGAAAAATGAAGTGACAACTGGAAAAAGAACAACACACACGCATGCAAGAAAGCATGCACAAAGGAAAGTGACAACTGAAGGAGGAAAAACATGCGTATGGGAGAAATACCTAACCTAAGTAGGGTTAGGTTTTTGTAATATTTTGTAAAAGGCTGAAGAGCCCAAAATGTATAAATATAGATAAGAAAGTATCATATAGGGTGGCTTGCTAGTAGTTGTTAGTAGTTCTTTAATGTTTTTAGCTATATGAACCAATTTTGTAAGCTGTGAGAAAAGAACATACAAGGGAAGGTAGATCCGAGGATTAGACCATAGGCTATGGAGCCTGGTGCGATCTAGTTTGCCTCACATAGATCTTATCTAGTGTTGTGAAGGATTGTAAGCGTGTAGCGCCATGAATACAAAACTACCATAGTAAAGAGCCAAGAGCCAAATCTTTGTGGATGTAGCCTAGGAGGGGGTGAAACATGGTAATACTTGTGTAATATGTTGAATGTATACATGTTTTTTCTTTCTTTCAACAATTAATGGTTAATCTTGATGAATGAGTTTGTACATTATTATGAATCTGTTTATACTCTGCTGGAATTAAACTATGAAATATACATATGTGACTTGAAGGGATAAGTATCTTACCTTATAGCTCATGATACCTGACTTTAATCAAGAAACCCCTATCCCCTACTCTGTCTGAGGCTGTAAACACCCAAGTCTTACAGTCACCCATTTAAAGCTATATCGAGTGAGACTGCGCAGTACATTACGGGTGTTGTGTTGCCTTCTAGTTTACTAGGAGGGCCGATAGTTTTAGAGGCTTTGTTGGAACCCCAAATGACATGAACCTTGGGTCAATGACTTAGACAACCTAAGAAGGGAAATAGTAAACCAAAACAGAGGATATATGGCATTCTGTCTCCTGCGTAGCTTCTGCAATGCCACTCCTCCTAAGCTTTTCAATTTCACTGTCAGAGTTCAATCTCGACCACGACAATCTGACCAACAAACCTGACCCATACCAGATCAATGTTTCAACTTGAGGCTTTGGTACCAATTTGTAACATACCCCACCAACCATAGGCCGGGGTATGCTACTTGGAATCCCAACCCCCTACTTCTTTTTCATACCGATACCTTCTTTATTTATTAACGATGGATAAGATAATACAATTAACGACATGCACAATAATATCTAGCAAGAATGCATGTTATAAAGATTAAATTAACGATAATTAAATATACAACATAAAATCATTCATACATAGATAATAATATCAAAACATAGAGCACTTATCTTTATGAAATATGACACCAACTGGCTGCAGACCAAGGACGTTCCACCCAATCGTAAACACTACTGCTACAAATCTCAATAGTAACATCAACCCTAAGCTAGGGCTATGAATACACATGGACGGTTCCAGAGTGAACTTGGCTTCCCAAACCAGTCATATCTCAAGATATCACATGCTTCCCATCACTCACAACAATCCAAGTACCTAGCTCTCTTCTACCCATCTTGCACCACCCGAGAGAATGAACCTCCACCTTTCTCTGCCATATAGTCCCTGAGGAAGTCCTTCTCCTTATTCAGGCCTCCAACACAAATGGTCCAGAATATCAATGATGGGAATCTTAGGACTCGTAACTGTGAGCAATGCTGGACACAGGCCACTACATCTCAGACATGTAGGCCTCAAGGCACGACTGGATCACACCAACGACTACTACAACCAACTATCCCATGGATAATTCTTTTGCAGTTCGGTCCCCCTTCCTGAGACAAAAACATAGGTGAGGATGGATGGAGGAGGTAGGTAAGTGCATGGGAGTGAGTGAGGGTAAGAATGAGTGATGCAGCACACACTCACAAGCATGTTCGCTCACATGATCTTCTCTTCTCTACTGGCCCGAAGAACTCTAAGGCTCTTCTATTTCCCTATCGAGAAATCTGCACCCATAGAACTCTTGCGCGGTCCCCTCTTTCTACTCAGGAGATCGGACTTCGCGGCTTCGCGAGGTCAGTGGTCGAACATTTGATTCTTGAATCCCCGAACGCTGATACAAGTCAACGCTGACCCTTTTTCTTTTCCTTTTCATGATTTATTCTATCGCGATCTCGACACTCAAGATGTTGCGCAACTTGGTTCTCAGACTCCCAAATCCCAATATGCCGAAACTTCGATCTACTCACGAGTTGAATTTTCAATGCCTTCACTCCATCGGCATTTTGGATTTCACGGTATCGTGAATCCTGATGCAATGTTTCAAGGCTTCTCGCCATGAAACCCCGATAAGCCGTGCCACTTGTCCACCCACCGATTCCAGTGTGGCCCCACACAAACCTTTGTCTATCGGGATATCGCGTATCACAATATCGTGATTCCTGTTGCATTGTTTATGGGACTTCCACCCATGAAACCTCGATACATGATATATGCATAGATCCAACGGCCCTTGTTGCTCAGATCAACAGCCTTGTCCCTCCTGAGCTTCAACCTTCAATGAACACTCGTCATATCTTCCTCGCACCTCCGCAAGATCTAATGGCTCATGGGATGTCGTGAATTCTCCTTGGAGAATACCGACCATCCTTCCCTCCTGATGAAATCTATGAAATGACTAAGTGTTCCTCCGTCGACTTGTCCCTCTGCGTGAAAACTTGTGATGCTTCTATAAACTTCCAAGGCACAACTCCTCTGTGATGTCCTTCAACAAACTCTAAATCCCTATCCTTATTGAGCTTCCTTGTAACTCTGAGTCTTGGAAAAGACTCTTGCGCACACTCCTTGTGGCAACCTTCAAACACGTCTAAGTGTTGAAATCCCTTCAATTCTGCGCACTCCTGCAACAACAGTCCTCAATACTTCGCTCAGGTTCGCAACCCTGAGACTCCTCTTGACCTACGCACTCCTTGCATGGATCTTGTGCTCAACTACACTCCTGAGATGAATGAGAACAAAAGTTATCTCTATCTAAACCCTCTGTCAACGCACTCTTTATGAACGATTCAACTGCACTCCTTGCAGGAACTCTCATCTCAAATAGAGAAACAATTGGAACTCATTCCTTCTTCCTTTCAGACTTCAAAATCAAACATGAAATCATACACACAACATATAAAGAAAATGTACAATAGGAAGAAAACATTCATGAGCATATCATTCAACATCAATACATAGAGAACAACACAAAACCATGAATTTGAATCAACTCTTTCTATTAATCCAAATATCTGTATATGGGTGTTCTTATAGCTCTTTGCATGCTCTTGCTCAAATGCTTCATTTAGCTAACTTACAATACACAATGAGGGTGTCTATATCCTGTTTCCCTCTTGCGCTCTAAAACTGTCTAATCTAGAATTAAATTCTATCTGCCTGCATTAACTCCCTTAAATTCCRTTTACCTACTAAGGACGAGAGCTAAAGGCTCAAGGTTTGATTACAATATACAAGTGCACCTCATCTTAATGGCTCATTTAAGATCKCACAACAATTTCAAGGTGTTTTCAAAATTTGTGGTGGCGCTTGTCCAACTGTCTCTTGCCTTCYGCACTGGCTGGCTTGATGTTGGTGATACTCCTGCATCATACTCCCTCACTTGAAAAATTTCATGGGCTCCTGTCCATGAGCTCGTGCATGGTATGTCCATGCTTCTGTATCTCTACTTCAGTCTCCYAGCTGGCATCTTCAACTGGATGGTTCTTCCAGTTGACCAGATACTCAAAGTACTGCTTTCGCCTGGTCCTCTTGCTCACTCTCTTTTCCAGTATGCACTCCATCTGTGGCTTCTCTGTAAYTGGCATCTGCTTTTTCCACTGGATCATTGGCTGCTCATTCCCAGTMTTTGTTTCTCCAKATTTATATGGGTACARATMARAGATATTGAATATCGGAGAAATTTCGATTCCATCGGGTAATTCAATCTCGTACGCGTTCATCCCAAATTTCTTCAAGACCCTGCATGGCCCAATTTTCTTCATMTTCAGTTTATTATATGTTCCTCTCRGGAACCTTTCTCTTCTCAAATGTGCCAGAACCAGATCACCAACCTCGAACTKAAGTTGTCTCTTGTGCTGGTCCRCTCTGTGCTTATACTCCTGACTTGATTCTAGCAATCGCTGCTTCACCTGGTTGTGAAGTTMTTTCATCGCCTTTGSGAAATATTYTGCACTAGAGCTCCTAGTCGCAGTCTGTACTGAATCCCTCAATTWAKAAATTCCTCTCGACTGCATACCATAGACAACCTGAAATGGACTCTGCCYTGTGCTCCTGTTCACTGAGTCGTTATACGCAAAYTCTRCATGTGGTAATATGTTATCTCACTGGYTGTGGTGTTCTGTCACCAGGCTTCTCAGCAAGTCTCCCAGACTTCTGTTCATGAMTTTCATCTATCCATCCATMTAAGGATGATACGCTGAACTAAACAACAAGTTWGTTCCCATCTTCTTCCATAAGKTCCTCCAAAAATKCCCTATGAACTTTGTATMTTGATCTGAAACAATGCTCCTCGGCAAACCATGAAGTCGAATGACCGCTTTGAAGAATAGGTKCACAATGTGAGTTGCATCAATGGTCTTTTGACATGGAATGAAGTGTGCCATCTTGGAAAATCTATCCACCACCATAAAGATTGAATCACAACCTCTTTGTGTTCTTGGMAACCCCAATACAAAATCCATGCTAATTGCATCCCACGRCCTTTCTGGTATGGGAAATGGTTGATAAAACCCTGCATTTTGTCTTCTTCCTTTCGAATGATGGAAAATTMTACACCTRTCCATGAATCTCCTGACGTCTGCTCGCATTCCCGACCAAAAATATGATTTATTCAGCTTTGCGAACGTCTTGTCATGACCAAAGTGTCCTGCTAATCCTCCACTGTGTTTCTCCTTCAGCACATTCTCCCTCATGGAGCATTTCAKAATACACAGTTGATTACCTCTAAAYAGTAATCCCTCCTGGATCATATAMTCCATCCACTGTCTTCTATCTCTGAGAACTGGATTCTCAGCTGCTTCATACGCTTCCTTAAAATCTTGATCATCTGCGTACATGTTCCTGAGATCATCAAGACCCAATKTTTTGACTTTGAACTCCTGCAATAGMAAACACTTCCTGCTTAAAGCATCAATAACTTTGTTAGCAGTACCCGAAATATGTTTAATCACAAAAGTGAAATTCTGCATATACTCAACCCATTTGACATGTTTCTGATTCAACTTCTCMTGTTGAGTCACAAACTACAGTGCATGATTATCACTGTACAAGGCAAACTCTTTCAGGATCAAGTAATGTCTCCATTTCTTCAATGCCTTGATGATAGCATAAAMCTCCTTATCATATGTGGAGTATTTCACTTTTTCCTCATTCAKMTTCTCGCTGAAGTATGCTATCGTCCTGTCTTCTTGACTTAAGACTGCCCCTACTGCAAATCCACTTGCATTGCATTTCACCTGAAATGTTTTCTGGAAATCCAGCAACAACAGAACTRGTTGTTCCGTAATCTTCCTCTTCAACACATTAAATTTTTTTTCAGYCTCTTYAGTCCARTGAAAAGACTTGTGTCTTTTCTTCACTGTATCCATCATTGCTGCACTAATTCCACTGAAATTCATGATGAACTTTCGGTAGAAACTAGCTAACCCGTGAAAACTTCTCACCTCAAATATGTTCTTCAGTGATGGCCAATTCTTGATCACTTCCACCTTATCTGGATCCATCCTCAACTCATTTTATGAAATAATGAAACCCAAGTAAATGAACTTTGTCTTCATAAATGAGGACTTCTTCATATTTATCAATAACTTTTCCTGCTGTAATTTCTGCATCACTATAGCCAAATGCTTCAGATGCTCTGCCACTGTCTTACTGAAAACCAGTATGTCATCTAAATACACAATGACAAATTTTACGATGAACTCCCTCAGGACTTCATTCATCAACCTCATGAAGGTACTTGGCGCATTTGTTAAGCCAAACAACATAACAAGCCATTCATACAAAACCTTGTTTGTTTTGAATGCTGTCTTCCATTCGTCACCTTCTCTCATGCGAATCTGGTGATAACCGCTTTTCAAATCAATCTTTGAAAAATACTTTTCTCCACTTAAGCAATCCATCAGATCATCCATCCTCGGCAATGGAAATCTGTACCGAATGGTTATATTGTTGATCTCCCTTGAGTCAGTACACATCCTCCAGCCTCCGTCTTTCTTCAGACTGAGTATTGTTGGAACAACACATGGACTCAAGCTTTCCCTGACTAAACCTTTGTCCAACAAATCCTGGACTTGCCTCTTGACCTCCTCATTTTCTTGTGGCGTCAACTTGTACGTGGCTTTGTTTGGCAAACTGGCTCCTGGTATGAGATCAATATGATGGCTCACACTCCTGATCAATGGCAATGAATGAGGTAATTTGTCCATAACTATATCAGCGAACTCTTCCATCAGTTCCTGAACTTCTTCTGGTAAATCATCAACTCTTGTGTTAGTCAGAACAATCCTCAGTTTTCTGACCACAATGAACTGTGGATCCTCCTTCTTCTTAACCTCTGTAAGAACTTCCTTCCCACTCATGATAAGTACAGTGTTTCTTACCTCCGGCTTCACCTCTTTACCCTTAATTGGAAGCAACAAGTGTGTCCTCCCATTCTTCTCTAGGGTGTATGTGTTCATTCGCCCATCATGAATCACATTCCTGTCATATTTCCATGGTCTACCTAGAAATAGATGGAAAACATCCATAGGAATGACATCACACAAGATCTTATCATTGTATCCTCCTATCTTGAATTCAACTAAACATTGTTTAGTGATAGTTGCTTGGTGTCCTTTTTGTAGCCACGAAACCATGTATGGGCTTGGATGATCAGTCGTCTCCAGCTCCAGATTCTCTACCATCTCTGTAGATACAAAATTATCCATGCTACCACTGTCTACGATGACCTTGCATACCCTGTCCTTGGTCTYKCAAGCAATCCTGAAAAGTCTGGTCCTTTGGAYTGAACTTTCCACCTCCTTCTCGGGTRTCAAAAGGACTTTCCGCATCATCAAGGATMTTCCACCTTCAGCGTATTCTTCCTCAACATCCCACCTCTGTGCGTCAATGATGTGAGCTTCCCCAATGTCCTTATTTTTATCTGGACACTCGTAAGACTTGTGCCCATTCTTTCCACATGTGAAGCATGTAATTACTCCACCTCTTCCTCTTCCTCTACCTCTAGTATGAGGAAAAGTGTTCTTGTCAGCATAATCTCCTCTCTGCTCAGTATGTTGCCCTCTCTGTGAGGTTCCACCCCTCTCAGCTTGAATATGAGGTTTCTTCCAGTCCTCCTTGGGCTTCTGGTATTTTTCCTGGGCAACTAATTTGCCTCTAGGCTAACTTCTACCTCGACCTCTCTGACCCTTCTTTCGGCTCAACTTCTCCTCAGCTTTCAGAGCCATATGATAATCTTCCACCGTTCAGATGGTTACCATGCTCATCTCATCCTGGATATCATATCTTAGGCCATTCATATATCTGGAAACTTTCTCATCATCGCTCTCCCAATGACCTGCCCTGATGTTCAATTTATAGAATTCTTCAGTATATTCTTTCACTGTCATCATTTTATGTCTCAGGTTCTGCATCCTCCTGAACAGAGTAATTTGGTAGTCCATGGGGATGAATTTCACCTTCATCTTCACGATCATCCTGTCCCAGATCTTGATCTTCTGCTTGCCCTTGTAGTGTCTGTCATCTTGTAGATCATCCCACCACAATGCTACATGTCCTTTCAATCTCGTGACAACATGCTTGACTTTCTTGTCCTCTTCGCCATCTTCATAGTTGAAGTACGTGTCTAGAGCTCTAATCCAGTCTAGAAGCTCCTCTGCATCCAAGTTTCCCTCATAAACTGGAATGTCCATCTTCGCTCTTGCACCCATCCTTGCAATAGCTTTGATCAAACACTCATTTGATTAATCTTCAGCTGCAACTTCTTCTTCACGTTTAGCCTTAGCTTCTCTTTCGGAATCACTTAGATCCCCTGCACTGACTGTGCATCTTTGCACTGTCTCCATGTCTTCGAGCCTAGCTTGTAGATCACGCATTTGTCTCTCCATGACTAGATCTGTCACCTTCCTGCCTCTTCTTCACGGCATTTCCCTATCCTCTGGTGGATCAGGTGTCTGCATGTCTCTTCTCCTGGGCGGCATGGTGAATTCTTCTTTCTCTACTACAGAAAAAAAAGAACCTTTATGTGCTCTGATACCAAACTGATGCAGCACGCACACTCAAGCACGTCTGCTCACAGGATCTTCTCTTCTCTACTAGCCTGAAGAACTCTAAGGATCTTCTCTTTCCCTATCGGGAAATCTACACCCATAGAACTCTTGCATGATCCCCTCTTTCCACTCGGCAGATCGGACTTTGTGGCTTCGCGAGGTCAGTGGTCAAACATTTGATTCTCGAATCCCCGAACGCCGATACAAGTCAACGCTGACCCTTTTTCTTTTCCTTTTTGGGATTTCTTCTATCGCGATCTCAACACTCGCGATGTCGAGCAACTCGGTTCTCTGACTCCCGAGTCCCGATATGTCGAAACTCTGATATACTCGCGAGTTGAATTTTCAATGCCTTCACTCCATCGGCATTTCGGAGTTCGCGATATCGCGAATCCTGATGCAATGTTTTGGGCCTTCTCGCCACGAAACCCCGATAAGGCGTGCCACCTGTCCACCCACCGATTCTGCTATGGCCCCACACAAACCTTTGGCTGTCGAGATATCGCGTATTGCAATATCGTGATTCCTATTACACTGTTTACGGGACTTCCGCCCACGAAACCCCGATACACGATATACGCATAGATCCAACGAACCTTGTGGCTCGGATCAACGACCTTGTCCCTTTTGAGCTTCAACCTTCAATGAACACTCGTCATATCTTCCTTTCACCTCCGCGAGATCTAATGGCTCATGGGATGTCGCAAATTCTCCTCGGAGAATACCGACCGTCCTTCCCTCCTGATGAAATATATGAAATGACTAAGTGTTCCTCCGCCGACTTGTCCCTCTGCGTGCAAACTTGTGACGCTTATGTAAACTTCCAAGGCACAACTCCTCTGCACTGTCCTTCAACAAACTCAAAAGACCTATCCTTCCTGAGCTTCCTTGTAACTCTGAGTCTTGGAAAATACTCTTGCGCGCACTCCTTGCGGCAACCTTCAAACACGTCTAAGTGTTGAAATCCCTTTGACTCTGTGCACTCCTGCAACAACAGTCCTCAATAATTCACTCAGGTTCACAAACCTAAGACTCCTCTTGGCCTGTGCACTCCTTGCATGGCTCCTGTGCTCAACTGCACTCCTGAGATGAATGAGAACAAAATTTATCTCTATCTGAACCCTCTGTCAATGCACTCCTTGCGGATGATTCGACTGCACTCCTTGTAGGAACTCTCAGCGCAAATAGAGAAACAATTGGAACTCATTCCTTCTTCCTTTCAGACTTCAAACTCAAACATGAAACCATATACATAGCATATAAAGAAAATATATAATAGAAAGCAAACATTCATGAGCATATCATTCATCATCAATACACAGAGAACAACACAAAACCATGAATTTGAATCAACTCTTTCTATTAATCCAAATATTTGTACATGGGTGTTCTTATATCTCTCTGCATGCTCTTGCTCAAATGCTTCATCTAACTAACTTACAATACACAATGAGGGTGTCTATATCCTGTTTCCCTCTTGTGCTCTAAAACTATCTAATCTAGAATTAAATTCTATCTACCTGCATTAACTCCCTTACATGCCGTTTACATACTAAGGATGAGAGCTAAAGGCTCAAGGTCCAATTACAATATACAAGTGTGCCTCATATTAATGGCTCATTTAAAATTGCGCAACAATTTCAAGGTGTTTTTAAAATTTGTGCCGGCGCTTGTCCAACAGTCTCTTGCCTTCCGCGTTGGCTCGCTTGATGTTGGTGATGCTCCTGCATCAATGAGGTAATACAAAGGTGACAGAGTGGATAATCCAATTACCAACCCCACAATTCGACCAGGGGTGGGATTAAGTATGTTCTTGGGGAAATCAAGAACCTCATGGCCTCCCCAAGAAGCTCATGTAATCGATTCCCCTCTTTAGGAAAATAGGTAATTGACATAGGAATAAACATTTAGCCTCTCAAGCCCCCTCTCTTATGGAATCATATCCCCCTATAACTCTAGTCCTTGTCCATATAGCAGCCAACGATGTGTTTATTATTAATAGTGATCAAAGCATTACATTTCCTTGGGCATACTGGACCTTTAAATAATTGTTTGGGCACTCATGCCTCTCAAAATTGTAACAATACATTATTTAAAATGGGGGTTCACAACCTGGGGTGTTACAATGATGCCTTGGAACTTATATTGTTGGTCCTCCTAGTCAAATTGCATGGTTAATTCCTTAAAATCCATCAGAATGGGACCTAAAGTCCTTATCTAGTCTGTACCCAATGCAATGTCATAATCACCCATGTCGAAAGAAAAAATATGATATTTCAGGCGGTAGTCACCAATTTGGAGATGCACATTTTTGCAATGCCCTCCACATTTCATGGACCCTCCATTGACAATCATGATTTGAAAATTATTGAATGCACAGATATAACAGTTAGTTTCTTGGGAAATGTGGTGATGAATAACATTATGGGTGCTTCCAATATCAACAAGAATGATGACCTTCCTATGATTGAGGTAACCAATTAGATTGAGGGTTTGGGGAGCAGAGAATCCAGTGAGAGAATTTAGGGAAATGACTAGTTCTACTTCCGGAGGGTCTGAGGGAGGGGTTATGTTAGTGGGTTCAGGTGACATAGATAGAAGGGGATCTTCAACATCCTCTTCTGAAACATCCTCTGAGATGGCCATAAAAATATATTTTTCCTTACACTTGTGTCCGGGAAAGTATTTGTCATCAAAATTATAACAAAGGCCTTTGAGTTGGCATTCAACCATTTCGGCCCTGATCAATTTTTGGATCTTTAGTGGAGTAGAAGAAGGAGTGGGATTTACTGGTTTAGTGCGAGGAATAAAGGAGGGTTTCTAGTTTTGAGAAGAGAAAATTTGTTGTGCTTCCTTATCTCTTTTAGTATCCTCCACCCAACTCTGAGGACAAGCCATGAGGACATGGGCATGAATCTCATCCTTGAGGCCACTGATAAAACATTCTCAGAAAAAATCATCAGACATGCCCTCTGTGTGAAAATCCAATCGCTCAAAAGAAGCTATCAATTCTTCCACTATGCCATATTGTTTCAACTTTTTCAAATGGCCTAAATGGTTGGTGTCAGTGTGAAAGCATTCATAAAGCTCAACCACAAGGTGTGTGCAAGAAACATACCCCTGACAAGCAGTTTTTTTCCATTGCCACCATTGCCAACGTTCTTGATCTATATGGAGAACACCATATTGTATTTTGGCCAACTCATCTGTAATGTCGTACAAAGAGAAATAATGTTCCATTTGAGTTACCCAACCAGTGGGATCTGAGCCATCAAATTTGGTCACATCCACACGTGGAAGGTGTAGGTCACATTGAAAGTTATGGGACTAAAAATTATGGGAATGAGAGGAAGGTTTAGCTTCAGTATGAAAAGGTGGGTCAAATAAAGGGGGATATGCAGGGATATGCAGCTTGGTGAAGATCATCGTAGCGACATGTTCAACCTGAGTAGTAATGTCTTGTTTGAGGTATTCTTTCAGTTCCTCGATTGAGGCAGCGATGGAGGAATGCATGTTTTTATTGATGGTGGAAACATTGGAATTGTGATGTCTAAATTCTTGTTGCATCTCTGTGAAATTATATTGCAAGGTATTGAAGCGAGATTCCAAGTCTTGGCTACAGGTATGGGCCATGATGATGAGGGAACCAAAAAAGGGCGGGTGGGGTAATTTTTTTATTCTAAAAAATGATAGGTATAAATGTGATAAGGGAAAAGAGAGAAATCCAATGGAATAGGTATCAAATACTGGTGCAACAAGATCTAGACTAGATATGTCTATCAAAAGAACCATCTAGATGAAGATCCTTCTAGAAGAGGAAGCTTATATTAGGTCTTCTTACATTCGACTTATTCTTCCTTATTGCTAGGCCTTATTAATATTGTCCTTTATTACATAATAATATATTATTCTACCTACGTGAGGGGTTAGGTCCCTAAGAGTCAAGGCCACACGAAGGTTTCATGAGGTTTTCACGCACCTGTAAAAGTAGGCAACCCCACAGGTTGAGCAAGGGTCATCCCAAGAGGCCCCAATAAACACACCGTAGGTGTCCCATGAGGACCCCTATGAATTGGGGTTTTGTAGTAGCTCATCGCATCAGGTATGGGAATATATATAAAGAAGTTGTAGGAACATACACAATGAAAATGTGTTACATGTGAAATTTGCACAGCTAGGTACCTCACCCCAAGTGTCGTAAGTTTCATATAAGTGTCTCATACACCTTGACACCATGTAATAACCCATGTCACAATCCCTAGTCAATGTGGAGGAGGGATATATTACATGAAGGAAAAAACACCAAGTGCACATGAATTATTATTAATATTCATGAAAAAGAAATTAATTAAGTGTGAGAATCCACCTCACATTTGGTTTCCTATTTTTTAGGGAAGGTGGAGGATCTCATGGATGGTTGAAATGTTTCCTCCTTAAAATATTTGAGAGACATTTACTCCCTAAAATCCTTAAGAGATGTTTTCTCCCTAAATATCTTTCAAATCCTTTTTTAGTGGATCTGATGAGTGATCCTCTCCATGGTGGTTAAGCCTCCAAATCCTATATAATGAGGGATTTCCATGGAGAAGGGAGGAATGGTGGAGATTTGAGGTATCAAACCTATGGTCTTGAGAGAAATATTTAGGATATTAAACGTATGATTTTGGGATCTTTGGGAAATGGTTGGATGAGGAGGACTTGGGGAAGATGATGCAACTATATCTATAGTCTGTAAGTATTTCCTTAAGAGTTCTCATTAATATATTTCTTGGCCTATTTACTTATAACCTATGTATCTTTACATATGTTTTTCATATAGATGTATTTTATTGGAATAATATTATAGAGTAGATTAGGAGTTCTTTGTCTCGTTGTCCATTGCATTGCAGGTGTCAAACAATGCTAAGGAGATCAAAGATCAAGCTCAAGTTGGAGTAGCGGGGACAAACATCAGAATAAGGTGAATCACACTTTATTCCTTCTCATTCTCTTTCTGATTAGTTAGTTAGATTCAAAGGAATGTTAGTTTCCAATGTTAGCATTTTTTCTGTCTTGGTATAGGGGTCTAGAATCCAAGAGGAGATTAACCTGTCCGCAGGGGGGTTTTCCTACAAAAAGAATTGGTGAATCCTCTGGGGATCGAAATTTATTTGTATTTACTTGGATTTCACCTACCCTTTTCCCACATTTTATATCAGCTTTAATTTTTTTTCATGATCCATTACATTTCTCCCATCTTCACTAACAATTTCACTAATTTCTGTGAATTTTGGGTGAGTTGTTTTTATTTTTTTGACTCTTTTTTGAATTTATGGGAAGGGTGGTGCTCCCATGGAGTTCATATCAGAGCGTTGATTTCTGATAAGATACCCCCTACAGTCATTTAAAGAGAACTATAGCACTCTGTTCCCTTGATTCAGGGAGCACTAGTCTCTTTCTTGGAGGTTTTCTTCCTTCTTATGCTCAGATTTTTGCAGTCTGTTTTGCAGAAGTATTTACCCAGACTCTGTATGTTGGTTTGTGAAGGTGTTTAGGTTGAGATTTGGTACTTATGACTTCCTATTTTCTTGATTGGATCTTGAAGATTTTTCAGAATTGTTAGATTTCCCTTTCTTCTTGCATGGTTTGTCAGGACAGTTTGAGTGATTCCTCTTTCTCCCTGTCTTTTCTTGGATTCTTCTCTGCATTTTCTTGTACTCCTTGAATTTCTGTTGGTCGTGGAATCCTTGAATGAGTTATTGTTTGAATAGGTTATATCCTACTTGTTTTCTTTCAATTCTCATTGTTTTTAGTGCATGCTTTGTTTGAAGCCCCTTTTTCTTCATGTATTTTGTATTTCCATCTGACTCTTTCTTTTAATTGAAAGTAGTGGAGAATTAAAGGATTTGCATTTACTTTCTTTATACATTAGAATCAAACAGAGAATACAATTTCATTCTTGGTTTTGGGTAGTGAAACTAAATTGCATTTGATGTAGTGAAATTGCATTGGGGGGCCAAGAATCGTGTCTTGGTGTACAGTCTCTTTGGATAATTTCCTGAGGATCTTGATATTGAAGAGTTTAATAAAAAATTTGGACATTGTGCATATGGGAATGATACACTTTTTCTCCTTCTTGTAATATAGCTTTCATCAAAGTGAAATATTTTTATTCTCATTCTTTGCATCGTTTAGAGTTGGTCAAAACATCATTTGGTCCACACCATTTCCCTCTTGAGTAAACAACAACCTTAAAAATCAAGCACTAAAGTAAAATTTATCAGACATTTTTACATTTTTTGGTATCAAACATACATTATATTTGGGTGTAGGGATTTGGAATAGGTGTGAAGATAACTTTCCAAGAGGTTATAAACAAACATAGAATCTTGTGTTATGGACAGAGGTAAAATCCATTTATTACATTTTGTCCTAGGAATCCCTTATAACACAAGGGTCAATCCACCAGGTCATATTAGAGCCGATAGAGTTGCTCACCCTACTTTGTTGGTATTAGTGTACATATTGCATGTATTATTGGGGGACACTTGAAGGTATACCAACAATAATGAGTGGAAGCCTCTAAAACTGATTTCGGGCTAGATACCCTTCCCTTGCGTGTATATCAAAATGTCGACTGCTTCCCTAGGCATCATTGTCATAATTGGTAACCTTAGTGGCCTATACATTTAGGGTCTTTAAACAAGGTTATTGTAGAGGGGAAAGTCTTCACAATACCTAGAATCGACGTTGCCCAAAATCACTTGGGATCCTTGGAGGGTATACCCGATTATGTGTGGGAGCTTGAAACAAGGTGTAAGTCTGTTAAGAAATTATCCAATGTAAATTTACACCTTCTCATATCATCCCTTCTTATATTGTTCTCTCGTTTCATCACCAACTAGTGTGTTCATTGAGAAGGATTTGTTTGTTTGCTTTCTTCCTAGATTTTTGGCGTGTTTTGTTCTTTCTCTAGTAGAATCTAGGTTGGATTGGTGTTTAATGGAATTGGTTCCCAAAACTACCAATGAAGCAAATACGCTCACAGGGAGAAATATTTTTTCTTCCTTCTTATGGAAATGTTGGTATTCCTTACGTCACTACTTTGAGCCTTCCAAGCCTAACAATTGGATTGCCGGTATAGTTTGTTTCCACTTTGGTAATGTGAATGTGGAAAAGTTCTTTGATTACAGAACTTCCCGAGAACATCAACCTCATGTTGATCCTCACCTTCTTCACTAGTAATATATTCTTCACCTTCTCCACTTGAGCGGTCTTCTTTCATTTCATCTTCTTCACCTAAGTTAAATCTCTGAAGCTAGTAACATGGTGGGTAAGAAGAAGAAGAAAAGGAAGAAGAAGAAGAAGAAAATAAACAAGGGTCAAATCTTCCAACAACTGCTAAACATGTTGGAAAAAAACCAGGTTATTGATAATCATCGCGTGAGTGTTGATGATGCCGTCAAACAACTGTCGGCCAAGCACCCTTGCAAGCTTTGTAAAGGTAGAAATCTTTTTAAGGATTTCCCTAGTCTATCAAGGTTATGAAGCATGGTATAGACACCCTCTCCATCCATGTCATCGACCTCTGAACAACATGCTTGACCTCTTGTCCAAGTCAAAATATTGTTGGGAAAAGAAAAGTGAGTCTAGTTCCCATGTATGTTATGTGGATGGAGTCATCAAACTCACATTTCCCTCATATGGATGAAGCCTCAAAATTATTGGAAGACCTTATTTATTTCCAAACCTCAAATTCCAGCTTCTTATCGTAAGATTACTCTCGACTCACTTGTAGTTTATGGAATGATCAATCAGGTTCCCCTAGATCCCCGGTTAGTCCAGTTGATCAAGAAGTCCATCTTGTCACATCCTTAGTTGGACTAGTTGACAAAGTGGTCGACTCGATCCCATCCTCTATCGATCTCACTCTCCTATTATAAAGTGAAACCCAAGCATTTGATCCATTTCCACCCATCGACCACATTCTCCCCTTAGAGGTAAAGAGCCCAAGCGATTGATCTGATCTCTTCATCGGTCGTTCCTACTCTCCCGGTAGTGGGTAAACCTAATACTTCTCATGTTTTTCTTGTTAATACAAACACTTCCATGTTGGGGAGCATTCCACCTTCTCAGTGGAACCCACCTCCAAGTAATGAGGCCATCCTTTTTTGAATTTGTCTACACTAACTAGACCTCATCTTCCCTCTCCACATTCCTTTCAATATTATAGTACAAGTTTGTGGTTGGGAGAAGTTCCTCACATGTTGATAGATGAAGGTGCATCCATTAATATTTTATCACTCTATTGCTTGGAAATCTTTGGGTTATCGACTTTTATAGGTTATGTAGAATCTGTTATATTTTAATAGAAGAACCGGTCACCCTTTAAGGATCGTTCCTCGGTTTCTCATAACTTTGGGAAGGAAAACTATCTTTATTGATGTCATGGTAGTCAAGGACCCCTTGGATTTTGATTTACTCCTTGGGTGAGATTATGTCTATTCCATTAAAGCTATCATTTCCACTCTTTTCCATGCAATATATTTCCCTCACTATGGAAGAGTTGTGACTATTGATAAACTCGTTTTCTCACTGTGACTTGACAAGGACTTCCCTAAATGGTTCATATATGCATTCGGTATAATCCCTGCCACAAGTCAATTATGTGGAGTTGTCTCCCCTGCACCTTGGTGTCGATAAATATGATCCTATCATTGTAATTTAAATCTCTTATGACTTGTATCTGGTAGTTTACATGGTCATCTCTTGATAGGGATATTAGAGCCGGATATCCCTGCCTTATCGAGGTCATTGATATGTTTTTATTCCAGAGCGTTTTCCTTCAATCTAGTGAATATCTCTTGGGAGCCATGATTGAGTTTTGTCCCCTTCTTGACATGTATTCCTTCTGGATCATTGTCCTCTTGGAATCCATGATCAGAAGTGAGGTCATGAGAATAGTTTTCCTCTGTGGCAAGCTTGTTAAAAATGAAACAAAGAGAGCCACGAGCATAATTTTCTATCTTAGCAAGCTCATTAAAAATGAAATAGAAATCTGAGAGTTGGACTTTTGGGCCTTGAGCATAGTTTTGCTTCTTTATGTGAGCGTGTTAAAAAATGAAACAAAGGTCTTGAGCATAGTTCTTTTCATGTGTCCAGCTTGTTAAAAAATGAAACGTTGACCTCTCAGTTAGTCAGTCTTTTTCACTAGATATAAGTAGATATCGAGTCGATTCTTTATCTAGATGTGTATTAGATAATAAATTGAGTCTTTTTTAGGTATCATGTTGAACCTTCATTTAATTCACCCTTATCGTTTTCTCCATCTAGTACAAAATTGGTGACAACCTCACGATTCGACAGAATGAAATGAATCTTGGAGGGCATACTCAACCTTTGATTATCATTAGGAGTTAAATCCTCTATCTTTTCAGGGAAGAGTACCAACCATCCATGGGTATCCATACCTTTGGAAATTAGGTTGGGAATTTACAAGCATAAGTTTAATTTTGGTTCAAGATTGTGTAAAAGTGAAACCAATATGTCGATTTCGAGACTTTTGTTTTTCTCGTGCTCGTAAAAACATGATAATGTATTTGAGTAGAATTTTATCACTTTTTGGACTCGCAAATGTTATACGAAAAATGAACCTCTTGGACTCTCCTTTAATCTCTTTTCCAAGCTCTCTAAATATGAAAAAAATATTGTTGGTAATGTTCTTCCTTTCACACTTTCGTTAAAAAGGTTTGAAGGGCATCTTTGATGTTGTTTTAACACATTTTATTGTAATGAGACTAAAATTACGAAAAAGGAAAACCATGGATTCACCTTTAAGTTCTTTGAGTCTTGAAACGAAAAACCATCGATTTTCCTTCTTTGGACTCACTAAATACACGATCGACAGGCCCATATGAGAATGAACCCTTACTTCTTCGATTCGTTAAAAGCAAAGGAAAGAAAGGAACATCAAAGGTGAGTTATGTCGAGCATGTGTTACCCTCCTGATCTTGTTAAATTAAAATGATATACTCATGAGTGATCCTCTCCATGGTGGTTAAGCCTCAAATCCTATATAATGAGAGTTTTCCATAGAGGAAGGAGATAGTATATATTTGAGATATAAAACATATGGTCTTGGGAGAAATATTTAGGATATAAAACCTATGATTTTGGGATCTTTGTACAAGGTCTAGACGAGGAGGACTTGGGAAAATTTGTTGCAACTGCATATATAGTCTGTAAGTATTTCTTTAAGACTTTTCATTAATATATATTGCTTGGCATATTTACTTCTAACCTATGTCTCTTTACATATGTTTGTCATATAGATGGATTTGATTGGAATAATATTATATATAAGAGTAGAGTAGGAGTTCTTTGTCTCAGCATCCAGTGCATTGTAGGTGTCAAACAATTCTAAGGAACTCAGAGATCAAGATCAATTTGGATTGAGAAAGGACAAACATCGTAAAAAAGTACATCTTCTTCCTCTCACTAGAAAATAAGAAGAGGTTTTAGAGCCTTGGATCCATTGGCATCATCCCAAGTTTTGTTGTGTTATTTTGTAGTAGATTATGATGTTTCCTAGCATCCATTAGTTTGTGTGCTTAATAGTATTATGTAGTTTTTATTACAACCCTTAGTTATCCACAATGTAATTTTGAGTTTTCATCCATAATAATATGCGATGGTTATCTTCTCTATTCTATGTGTACTAGATATATGATCTATGTTAAGCTACTATTTTTCACTTCTTGCAACACTATTACAAATTGTTTGTTAAAATCACACAAATAAGAATAATAATATTGGATTTAGTACACATATATTCCCCTATGTACTAGTTGGGAAAATTAAGAGTGGTATCAGTGAGGTGATTCTTCCGGGATGTGACTACATTTATACCCTAGAATAAAAAGGCCATTGGGACAAACCTCTTGAGTCACCTAAAAGAAGCTTAAGCTCACAAATGGTGGTACCATGGGTTGGTGACATTAGGGAACACCAACATAACTTCATATGTGGATTTCATTGAGAGCATGATGGATAGGTTTGACCATAAGGACCGATACATTTTAGGGAGTTGGCACAGTTGAAATAGACAAGCACACCAAAAGAATACATCCCATATTTTCAAAGGATGGTAGTTATGGTGACAAATATATCTCAATAGATGTAATATCCCTAAGGCCGAGACAGTAAATGTAAATGAAAATGTAGCAAGATGGTGAGTTGTTTGATATCATTTTGCATGCACCTTTCATGGCATAGTGCATGCATGTATTGTAATTGAAATGATGAAGTGTGCACATTCTAGGATACATACGATTATCTTAAGTGTGTGCGATTGTGGTAGGTGAGCCTTTGTGTGTAATAATGCTGATTGTGGTGAGTGAGCCTTGTGTATTTGCTATGTTTATAGGTTGGTGAGCCAGATTATTATAAGCTAGGTGTTGAGCCTATATATGTTAAAGGCCCAGGTGCACTATTTTTTGTACATGTCATATTTAATATAAATACATGCGTTGTCGTAGGCAGACCACGATAAAGAGTATGGGAGACTAAAATACACTAGTTAGGGAAAGGTGGGGATAAAATTTAAGAAAAGAGTCCTATCTAGGGAGCTTAAACCAAAAGGAATATTATATTAATATTTCTAAATCATAAAGAAATATGGATAATTATTTTATCCTAAGTTCTAAAAGTTGGGTACAAGTGGGTCAAAGTAGCTCCCCAACATGAAAAATGTCAATTTGGGGACATGCATACATATTGTTAGGACTTAGTTCATTTTCCCATAATTGTTTTCATCATTATGTCCATCATTAGCTTCCATCATTCAGTCATTCATTCAATCATCCATGGGCATGCACACACCCATTGAGCTATCCTTCATATATTCATGGTATGTACTTGAACTTGTATCCATATCCATTTGTGTTGGTGTATCACGGTTATCTTGGGAGCTATACTAAAGAAGTGGTTGTCGGGCCCATGGGATATTGAAGAATTGGGTTATCGGACTCGTGAGAATTTTTGATATTGAGAATTAACAGGAGTGATTTCCTACTGAGAAGTTGCTAAATTTGTAGCTATAGTGCTTTCTGAGACTTCTTGTCGACTGTTGTTGAAGGCAGAAAAGAAAGTGGGGGTAGTGAAGGACTATTGGAGTAGAGAAGGCACACTTCTGCGTGGAATGACATTTGAGAATGGCGATTATAGAACATTGAATTTGGAAGGTTGGAACCTCTGACAGAGTCTTTCTTGTTGTGTATGAGCCTTTATCACAGTTAGGAATCCCTTTACCTCGATAGAGTTTAGTCCCATCTTAAGGGTGACCCACTTTTTAGTGTGAGTGAACAATGTGGTCTAAAATTTTAGGAGGAGTTAATGTGGAAAGTATGCACATAGTTGGTGACATTCTTACAGTCTGACTGCCAATTGTGTGTGATAAATTTACATGATGCATTGTTATTTATGTGCTTATTTTGATGGGTTATCATATGTGTAGATATAACTATGTTTATTTTAAAGGGTATTTCCTCTATATGATGCATGTATATGTTTTCTTGTTGTTTTAGTGTGAATCTGTGTATTTACTTATGTATTTGTATGTTTACGTTATATATATAATTCTTCATAAAGAGTTCTATGTGTGTATATATTAATTTCATCCAGTTCAAAAAATTTATGTGGCATAGTCGGTTGAATACTTGCTATGTTCTTGTGTTGACAAGAGAACATTAAGAGTTCTCTAGCGTAGCCTGGTCTAGAATGGATGGTCGAGGGATGTTACAATAGCTAATTCCATAGCGGTTTCCGATACTTGAGCTTGGATGGGATGACGAGTTTATTTGAAGAAATTACACAGTTTATTTCCTAGTGAACAATTTCTTGGTTCTGCCGAGAATGTATGGTAAATTGGGGAAAACATTAAGGAAAATCCCCAATACCTGCAGTGGAATTCACGAGGAAATAATGCACATAAAAAAATGAATGTGCATAGGAGGGCACACTAAAAAATGCATGATGCGTGGTTAAAATCTTTTGATATGTAAAATTGGGCACGGGTAGAAAATGTTAGCACGATGTGGAGTGTGGCTAAAAATGTTTGTCTGCATGTGAGAAAAATGAAAATAAGGTTCACAGTGCGCTAATTTTGGCATGCGGAAAAAATGTTTGTGTGTGGGTGCACATGCTAAAGTGCTGATGGGTAGTGTGCATACACATAATAAGTTTGTGCAATGTGCACACTCATAATAATTGTGCGCGTGGTGTCTTGTGATGTACCAATGAGAAGAGTATGATGATTCGTTACACGATGTGGGTAAATGTTGTCGCGTGATAGTTTAGTTGATGGTGTGGGAAGAGTTTTTGGTGCCACTTACAGTGAGAGACATACTAAAAATATGGCGGTGCAATGCATAGAGTGAAATGCACACAAAATAAATTGAGTCAATGCGATACAGAAACTGAGCACAATAGGTAATAGTGCAAGAACCAAAGCTGTGTGCGATGGATGTTGTGGTGCACAACATAAAAATAATTAATAGCAAGTTGTTGGCGTGATAGAGGTGATGCATAGTGTTTTTAAAATTGAGTGGAAGCATGATTTACCTTGTGTTGTTTATGCACATGGTAAATGGTTTTACAAGTTGAAATTTGCACACACAAAGTTGTTTGAAGGGAATTGAACAACAAGAAAAAACCAATGATTTTCTGTGATGTTTTATACCATTTGACGTCATCTTTTTGCAACGCGTTTTTTGAGACCCTTAAGAGCGTTATTAGGCACTTGAAAACCAAGAGAATAGAGTGTGCCAAGGAACACTATGTCTCTATAGCTCAAATAAAATAGCTAGAAGAGAGATTTCTAATGGTGTGAATTGTTCGTCAAACAAAGATTTTGCTGAGAAAGTTACAACACAAGCAGTGGAGGGTAAATTTTAAGACAGTCCTAACTTCAAAGAGCCATAACTTTATGCTCAAGAATCAGAATTGAGGGAGGCGCATGAGTAGTCAATGGAAATATGTTGAGCCATAGAATAATTTACAAGATATGAATTAAATTTTGGGGCATGTTAAAAATATTTAAAATGGAAAAGTACCTGTACTTCCTGCGTTACAATATGGTGGTGGCCTAGAACTTCCAATGGGATGTAACTCTGTGACCAAGAGCCAGAGAAAGAGATGAAACTTGGACATAGAGTGTGTCGCTATGTATATAAAGAAACCCAATTGAGATCCTATGAAAAATCCAAAGGAGTGATTTAAAAATATATTCCTGACAAAGTTGCGTTAAGTTGAAAAACGAACAAAAAATTAATGGAGCCTTGAATTTTTAATAGCCATAACTCTACTCTAGAATCGAAATTGAGCATGTGAGAAGGTGTTGAAAATTTGTTGGGAAGTGTAATCTAAATATCACCCAAAAAATTGATCTAGGCATTGAAGGAAAATGGAGAAAAGAAATTCTCATATATATATTATTGAACCAAATGGGTTCATATTTTAATACAATTGTTGAAACAATTATCGACAAGAAAAGTTTGTTAGTGCACATTTGCAGGGATTAACAACAACTATATCATATCAATAATACCATAGACTCCAAAAGAATGGAAGAGGCACATGGTACTTACAATCAGGAGGATGAGATTAGAGGATGGATGTAAATTTGGGCATTGAAGAAATGAAACTCCAATGGACATGGAGATGAAAGGAATGAAAAACATGAATATGGAAGAGACCATTAAAATTTTGCAGAATGATATCCAAAACCATAAAGTTGATAATGAAAGTTATAGAAATCTAAGAACAGCAGGGATGACTTCAACATGAAGTTAATGCATAGATTGAACCAAATAGAAAAGAAATTGGACAAAGAGTGGCTCAAGAGAAAATCAGAGTGCAGGAGCCTCTGATGAAAGAAGAGAAAGGAGTGTTAACAAACATCACCACCACTCCCAAAGGCATTCCAACAGGGAGCACACTTAGCAGCTCAAGTCCATCCCTGTCGGGAAGCCTACTAAGGTTATGGTGTGGATGATACATGAGAAATGAAAAAATCAAACCTCCTGGTGATGGTGAGCACAAGAAGATGAGAATGCACGAGAGACATGGTTGTTGGGAATGAGAGAAAATATTTTCATGCATAATTATTCTTCTCATGCAAAGGTAGAATTTCTATCTATCATCCATGTGGTGGGATCATCTTGTGCAGTGCAACACATTAAAGAGAAAAGTGTTACTTGGAGATTATTCAAGAAAGTATTTTGAGAAAAGAAATACTTGACTAAAGAGATATATGAGAAGAAAATGAAAAGAGTTATTTGAGAATCAAGCAGGAGTATGAGAATAGATGAATGAGAGAGAAGGTTTACAGAGCTGGCAGAGTATGTCTCTTTCATCAGGATAGGAACAATTAATATTTAGGGGAATATTTGAGTGGATTGCCATAATTTATTAGTGACAAAATACAATGTAAGTGATCCCAATACATTGGAGGATACCATAATGCGATCAAATTCCTATATGATCAGCAAAAATAAAGGCCAAATTTCCAAAATCTTGGGAAGACAAAAAAAAATTCAAGATGAGATCAAAGGAAGAGGGGTCTAGACATTCTTCAGGAATAATCCTTGGGGACAACCAACTCCTAGAGATCCGAATGATTGAAACAGGTCAAGGCCAAGGCAACCACCTATTCAATGTTGAAGTTGTAAAAGAAGTCTCCATATTCAGGAAGATTTTCCTCACAGATGTGAAAAAGAGAGGATTGTTCACAATGTACAACATGTTGAAATAATTGGAGGACATAGGAAAAATGTACCAAGGATCTATCGTGATAGACAACAAGTAAGTAGAATATCAATCACATATGTTTGAAGTGGAAGGTATTATGATCAACAACCAAACCATTGCTAATTTTACTAATTGATTGAGCTAGTCATAGTTATATAGATCCCTATGATGGTGGAAATTTTCATTTGCCAAGAAGCATGGAAAATCTTGGTTAGAGCTGAAAACATTACGAGGAGCCGAAAGAAAAGTTAACGAGATGGTTAAGTCATCTTATGGACATGAATGGAATAAACACCAAGAAGATTTGAACATCTTACCTTTAGGTGCCTATGAATGTATAATTGGAATGGATTGGTTGGACCAACATCCTTTATCTAGGCTGTAACAAGACATTTACTTTCTTAGATGAGAAGGGGAACTTAAGGAAAGTGCGAGGGAATTCCTAAGTAACCATCTGATAAATTTCAACATTGTAGCTAGAGAAATGTAGAGAAAGGGTGTCAAATATTTGCGGCTCATATGGAAGAGACACCTAAAAGACTAAGGTCTTATAGGTGGAGGATTATGAAGTCTTTAAAGAGTTTGAATATGTGTTCGAGGAGGTACCAGGACTACCCCAAAGAGAGATGCGATTTCTCATGTAGAATTTGAAGAGTGCAGGAGAAACTCAGGTGTCCCGAAGACTCCTTGAGAATAGTGAACCCAGAGTTGAAGGAGTTGCAATGCAACTTGAAGAACTTCTAAAAAATGGGTACATATGCCAAACTGTGTCACCTTGGGAATTTTGGTCTTGTTTGTGAAAGAAGAAAAGGAGTAGGAACATTATGATTATTACATTGATTTAGAAGGCTGTTGAATAAAGTCACTGTCAGGAACATGTATCCTCTGCCAAGGATCGATCGTCTTTTTGATCAATTGAAGGATGCAAAATATTTTCAAAAGAATGGAATTCCAGTGAGGATACCACCAGAGTAAGGATTAAAAGAGGAAAGATATTAACAAGACCCACATTTAGAGACAAGATATGGTCGTATGGGATCCTAATTAGGTGCCATTTGGGTTGTCAAATGCACTTGCTTTTTTCATGTAATGAATGGTGTTTTATGAGAATATTTAGACAAATTTGTCATTGTCTTTTTTGGATGATATTCTTATATGCTGAATTCAAAGGAAGAGCATGAACATCATTTGAGGATGGTGTTGCAAGTATTAAAGAGCATCAGTTGTATGCGAAATTGATCAATTACTCATTTTATCAAAGAAATTCATTATTTAGGGCATATTATCATTTCAAAGGATGGGATAGAAGTGGACCCTGAGAAGATAGAAACCATTAGAGAATGGTCGATTACAAATGTCACGGCAATTAGGATGTTCATAGGCCATACAGGCTACTATAGGATATTTATTGAAGGAATCTACGAGCATTACACCCAATCACTTCCTTACAAAAGAAGAGTGTGAGATTTGAATGGACAGAGTGGATTGTGAAAACAGTTTCCAAGAATTGAAACAATTGTTAACAAGTTCTCCAATACTAGGATTACTGAGAACCAAAATGAAGACCTAATTGTGTGCATAGATGCATGTAAAGAAGGTGTTGGAGTGCTCACTCAAAATGGATTTGTTATATGTTATGAATCAAGAGTTGAAGAAGCATGAAAGAAACTATTCCACTCATGAGTTTGGAGTTGGCATCCATAGACTATTCCACTCATGATTTGGAGTTGGCATCCATAGTGTATGCCCTGAGGAAATGGAGACACTACCTCATGGAGAAAAGGTTTGAGCTAAGAATAGACCATAATGGTCTGAAATATTTATTTGATCAACCAACTCTAAATGCTAGGCAAAGAAGATGGTTAGAATTTATAAGTGAATATGACTTTGATATAAAGCATATCAAGGGGACAGAGAACAAAGTGGATGATGCACTCAGCAGAAGAGTGCATGAAATGCATGCTACAACCACTAGCATGTACCAATCATATTTGAGGGACAAAATTTTAGAGGCTGCCAAATCCAATTTGCAATACAAGAAATTAGTGACAAAATTACAACAAGGTATTTTTGCAGTAGAAAATTGAGGAACACAAGCTAGATAATGATGAAATAGACATGTACAAGGGTAGAATTTATGTACCAAATTATAATGAATTGAAAAAAATGATATTGAGAGAAATGCATAATGTGCCTTATGTTGGGCACCCAAGATATTAAAAAACTATTGCAGCTTTCAAGAGCCAATATTATTGGCCATGAATGAAGAAAGAGGTTGTTGATTTTATTGCCAGATATTTGGAATGTCAAAAGGTAAAGGTTGAGCATAGACACCCAACTATTTTTCTACAACCATTCCCATTCCCGAGTGGAAGTGGGAATTTGTAAAAATGGATTTCATCACCAAACTGCCTAGAACAAACAAGCAACATGATTATACCATGGTAGTGGTGGATAAGCTTACTAAATCTACCTATTTTGTTCCAATTAATCTCACTCACAAGGAAGCCAACATTCTTGATGTTTATATGAGAGAAATTACTCGATTACATAGCATACCCAAGACGATTGTGTCTAACACAAATCCAAAATTTACCTCAAAATTTTGGAAGAGATTATTTAATGGATTTGGAACAAATTTGAATTTTAGTACAACGTATCATCCAAAATCGGATGGACAAACAGAGAGGGTAAATCAAGTGATTGAAGATATGTTGAGGATGTATGTGATGGATAAACCATCAGAATGGGAATACTACCTAAACTTGGTAGAGTTTTCTTATAACAATGGGTACCAAACATCTCTAAATATGAGCCCATTTGAGGCACTTTATGGCAGAAAGTGAAACACACTAGTATGCTGGGATAACTCAGTTGTCAGAGTAGTGGTTGGGCCAGATTTTCTCAAGGAAATGGAGGAGAAAATGATAAAAAAAAATAAAAAATTAAAGGCACCTCAAGAAAGATAGAAAAGCTATGTTGATAAGAGAAGAACTCACGGGGAATTCAAAGTGGGTGACCATGTATTTTTGAATGTGAAATCCAACAAAAGTTCCCTGAAGTTGGGAAACTGTTCAAAGTTGGAAGCTCGTTATTGTGGGCCATTTGAAATCCTAGAGAGGATTGGTCCAGTGGATTATATGATTGCATTGCCTGCATCTATGTATGTTCATAATGTATTCCATGTATCTTTGCTCAAGAAATATATGCATGATGCTAATCATGTTATTGATTGGAATGTGATTTAGGTGGAGAAAGAAGGTTCTTTCCAAGTGCACCCGGTACGCATTCTGGACCGAAAAATCAAACAGCTTCGGAATCGAGCCATAGGGCTTGTAAAGGTCCAATAGACTTGGTATGGTCCTGAGGATGCTACTTGGGAGCATGAGGATGCAATGCGAGTAGAATACTCGTATCGTTTTGAGAATTTTTGAAAATTTTGTTGTATATGTGTACATGATGCACTGAGGACAATGCTTAAAAAAGGGGAGGGGATTGTAATATCCCTAAGGCCAAACCCAATTGTAAATGTAAATGAAAATGTACTTAATATAGTGAGATTTATGACATCATTTTGTATGCACCTTTCATACCATAGTGTGCGCATGTACTGCGCAGTGAAATGATGAAGTATACACATTCTAGGATACCACACACAACATCTTAAGTGTGTGCAATTGTGAGTCCATCGAGCCTTTGTGTATATGCTATGTTTTATAGGCTAGTGAGCCATTTATTATAAGCTAGGATGTTTATGTTTTGATTAGGCCAGAGAGCCTAGATGTTAAAGGCTAGTGCGCCTGGTTTTGTACATGTCTCATATTTAATATAAAATACATCATTGTGTGCAGATCGGCCACGATAAAAGAGACAGGGGAAAAAACTACAATAGTTAGGGAAAGGGTGGGGCTAAGGATCTTAAGCCAAAAAGGAATTCTATATTAATATTTCTTAAATCATAAAGTATGGATAATTCTTTTATCCTAAGTTCTAAAGTTGGGTACAAGTGTGCCAAAGTAGCTCCCAACATGACAAGTGTCAAGTTGGGGACATGCATACATATTGTTGGGACTTAGTTTATTTTCCCATCTTTTTTCCATCATTCTTCCCATCATTACTTCCATCATTCAGTCATCCAGTCAATCATACATGAGCATGCACACACCCATTGATCTATCCTTCATATCTTCATGATTGTACCTGAACCTATATCCATAGCCATTTTGTGTTGGTGTATCTGGTTAGCTTGGGAGTTGGACTGAAGAAGCGGGTTATGAGGCTCATGTGATATTGAAAGGGTGGGTTGTCAGGCTCATGATAAATTATTTGTGTGAGAGAATTACTGCGAATTGATTTCTTGAAGATGTTAAACAACAACTATAGTTCTATGAGAATTCGTGTTCGACCTATTGCTGAAGCCCAGAAAGGAAGTGGGGTAGCCGAAGCACTATTGAGTAGAGAAGGGGCACACTTCCTGGGTGGCACATGCATGTCGGTAATGAGGGACTGTAGGATGTTAGTTTGAGTTGGCACCTGCAAAGAAGTATTTCCTGTTGTCTATGAGCCTTTAGCTTGGTTAGGAATCCCTTTACCTGGGTGGAGTTTAGTCCCATCTCATGGATGAATTAATGTTGAGAGTGAAGAACAATGGGGTCTAAGGCTGGGAGGTTCGTGGAAGGTCTGCATGCAGTTCATGACATTCTTACCAAGATAAGTGCCAGTTGTGTGATAAATTTACATGCTAAATTGTTATTTACGTGCTTATTTTTATGGGTTATCATATGTGCCGTTATAATTGTGTTTATTTTAAAGGGTATTTCCTCTATATGCTGCATGTATATGTTTACTGTTATTTATGTGTGAATCCATGTATTTACAGATGTATTTTTATGTTTACATTTTATATATAATGCTTCTGCAAGAGTTCTGTGTGTATATATTTTAGTTGCATGAAGTTCCAAAAATTTATGTGGCATAGCTCAGTTGGATACTAGGCATGTTACAATATGTTCCACAGAGAGAGAACTGCTAGACCCTTTGTTAATAGAATCATAAATCTTACACCATAGAACTCTTACGTTCTCTTTGTGGAACATACTATAACATACCCAGCATCCAACTGAGTTATTCCACATAAATTTTTGGAACTGCATGCAACTAAAATATATACACACAAAACTCTTGGGGAAGAATTATATATAAAACGTAAACATAAAAATACATCTTTAAATACATGGATTCAAACATAAGTAATAGTAAACATATACATGCAACATATAGAGGAAATACCCTTTAATAACGTAAGAGGATGTTACAATAGAGGTTAGTGATTCTATTAACAAAGGGTCTAGCAGAACCCATGATAGGATGGGTGAAGGCCTTTAGGCCAACCACACTCATGAAGCCATCATGATATTCCAAGACATGAAGGACACAATCAACAAGAAGGTAGAAAAAAAATCCTTCATCCATAAAGGAGGTGAGTCAAAGCTTGCACAAAATTCGTGGATGGGAAAGGATAGGATGGATGAGGAAACTCAGAGAGAACTAAGGAGGAAGTAAATTTTCTTCAGTTGCAAAGATCTCTGGGAACCAGGTCACAAATGTATGGGGAACGCTAAGGTCCATTACATCAAGGTAGTTTCTGACATGGAGGATGACATGGAGGAAGAATGCGTTGGAAAGGATAATGTTGAACCATCGTATACCATAGAACATACACCATTGCAAGATATCCCCAAGGGAGTAACCTATTGAGCGGTCCTAAATCCCTTTAACTCAATAGTAGGAATCAAACCTGCCACTGAGGCCCAATTACACTCTGCAGTGTTTAATGGTGGAATGGGTCTCCATATCTTGTGATCCGACCAATTAATCAATGCGATTTACATAGTGATTAACAATATGTCTTCTTATGAAAACTCCTCCTTTGGTTCAAACATTCTCTTTTTGTATTTTCTCTTACAGGTGGGACTAATACAAGATAAATGCTAGTATAAACCAGTTGATTAACAAAGGGAAAATAAATTAACTTCTGAAGAAGGATGAGTTTGGGATAACCCTCATAATCAAGCATGAAGACAATGATTCTTACACCTACAACAAGCCTAGTACTGAATAACTTAACCTGTGGGTGTTCCAATTGTTGACTAAGAGATGATTATTAGAGAAAAGACATACATGGAATAAACGATGGAAACAAAAATAGTTTCCTTAGCTCTAATCATCTATCACACATTAACACAATGATTTAATTTTCATCATTAAAGAAAAGAACTATAAAAATATTGAATCAGATAACTTATCAATAGATTCAGAGGCTCTTACTCGTTACAACATCCATTCATGAGATAAAATAAGAAATGATTCTTCTTCAGATCCAATCACACATGCTTTTGAGGAAAAAAACAAACTTGTCTCTGGTCCTAAACATGACTTCTCAATTAAGGTATCTCTAAAATAGTTCTTTACAAATCCAAAAATGAGGGTCATTGCTTAAACCATCGACCTTTGCTAAAAGTTTGATCCTCCTATTTATAACATATTATTAACTAAAAATAACTATCGAAAGTGAAACCTAAGTAAAACAAATATCGCCACATGGCACTTTCATCGCTCAGTCTTCCAAGAGTCATCAATTGGTTTCACTTGAATGGATGGCTCTTCTCGTACGCTGACTATTAGATGAAGAGATCCTCGCATGTGTTGGCAATTGAGAATCAGTTTTGGCCCATTGTGGCCAAAAGAATTTCATTTATCTCTACTGTCCATGTCCAATATTTGACTATTCTAGTACTTAATTGTTGCAACACATTTTGAGCCTTGATCGGGTGTTCCATGAACTACTACACTTGACCTAGTGCCATGTTCACCACCTTTTCTATCTCAGCAGCCCACGATGAGTCTTGTTTGACATGTAATTTGACTATGTCATGCAAGTCGACAAAGTCATCGAGTGTACCGAATTCTGAGAGGCTAATGTCTCTCATCTCCCAATTGATCTTGGTCCAACTCTTTTCTCCCTCAGACCATTTCCATTGGATTTCCTGATGAGGTTCTTGGGCCATTTTCACCTAGTATTCAACCGACTTCTTTATGCAATTGATATTGCTATCCATTAGTACCCAAATGTCATGTTCTTCAACGTCTCGGCCCTACTGAATGGCATTGACATAATCAATCCTTTCCACTGCTTGGTGTGCTTTCTCATACCATATTTCCATATCTTTGCATGTCGACAATGCCATGAGGGTGTCTTCTTGGAAATTGACTATTCCTGCAGTGAAACAGTGCCTCTCATTTGTGAATTTACTGTAAACATCATGGAATTCACTTCTCAAGAACACAGTGGCCTATGTGGAGTCCTGATAATATTTCGCTAGATGGCGTAGATGTTCCAACTCCTTCAGCGCAGCGGTCAACTCCTCTTCATCCATTTTCACTTTATCCAGGGTCGCATTTCTGATTTGCATCCTTGAACTGATAATATTGGATGTCAAATAAAATATCTCAGAGAGAGATTTATAATGGTGTAAATTGTTTGTCAAATGAAGATTTTATGAGAAAGTTACAACACAAACAGTGGAGGGTAAATTTTAAGACCCATATAACTTCAAAGAGCCATAACATTATGCTCCGGAATCAGATTGAGGCATAGGATAAGTCAATGGAAATATATTGAGCCATATAATCTTTTCCAAGAGATGAATTAAATTTTTTGTCATGTTAAAAAGTTTTAAAATGGAAAAGAAGGTACTTGTAACATACTAGTTACAATATGGTAATTTGGCCTAGAACTTCAACAAGCTATAACTCACAGCCGAGAACCCAGAAAGAGATGAAACTTTGACAGAGTGTCCATAATATGTATATGAAGAAACCCAATTGAGATACTATAAAAATTACAAAGGAGTAGGTGCAAAAATGTATATTTACAGCGCAGAGTTGCGCCAAGTTGAAAAACGAACAGAAAAAATAATGGGCAATTTTTAAATAGCCATAACTTTCTTCTCAATACTTAGAATTGCACATGGGAGAAGGCGTTGAAAAGATGTTGGAAAGTGGAATCTAAATATCCACCCAAAAAAATGATTTGGGCATTCAAATATCCAGGAAATCAGAAGAAAGAAATTCTGATATATATTATTGAACCAAAATGGTTCATATTTTAATGCAATTGTTGAAACAGTTATCCTAACAAAGTTTTGTTGGCTGCATATTTTGCAGAGTTAACAACAACTAGATCATATCAATATAATCATAGAGTTGACAAGAATGGAAGAGGCACATGGTACTTACAGTCGGGAGGATGAGATTAGAGGGATGGATGTAAATTTGGGCATTGAAGGAACAAACTCCAATGGACATGGAGATGAAAGGAATGAAAAAATGAATATGGTAAAGACCATTAAAAATTTGCAAAAGGATGTCCAAAGACATAAAGTTGATAATAAAAGGATTATGAAATCCAAGGAGCAGCAAGATGACTTCAACATGAAGTTAATGCAGATCTTGAACCGTATAGAAAAGAAATTGGACAAGGACAGTGGCTCAAGCAAATATGGAAGTCACAGTCCTTCTAATGAGAAAAGAAGAAATAGAAGTGTTAGCATACATAAACACCACTCCCCGAGGAATTTAAATAAAAGAGAACACAAAAAATCAAGTCCATCCCCTATCAGGAAGCATAAGAGTTATGGGATGGATGAACTGCAAGGAGAAATGAACAAAATCAAACCTCCTACATTTGATGGTGAGTACAAGAAGGATGAAGATGCAGAGACATGGTTGTCGAGCATGAGAAAATATTTTCAATTGCATAATTATGCTTCTCATGCATAAGGTAGAATTTCTATCTATCAACTCAAGGGAAAGGCATCCATGTGGTGGGATCATCTTGTGCAGGTGAAACACATTAAAGAGAAAAGTGTTACTTGGAGGGAATTCAGGAAGTATTTTGAGAAGAAATACTTGACTAAGAGATACTATGGCAAGAAAATGAAAGATTTATTTGAACTCAAGCTTGGGAGTATGGCAATAGATGAATATAATAGAAGGTTTCTAAAACTGCTGAAGTATGTCTCTTTCATCAAGGATGAGACAAGTAATATTTAGAGGTATTTGAGTGGATTTCCATAATTTATCAGTGACAAAATACAGTATGATGATCCCAAGACATTGGAGGAGATCATAAGGTGAGATAAATTCCTTTATGATCAGAAAAAAGCAAGGACAAATTTCCAAAAATCTTTTGAAGACAAAAAAAAATCAAGATGGATAAAAGGAAGAAGGGGTCTAAGCCACCATTCTTCAAAAATAATCCTCAGGGACAACCAACTGAGATCACATGTTCATAGATTTTCCTCATAGAGGTGAAAAAGGAAGGATTTTTCACAATGTACAACAAGCTGAAACAATGGAGGACATGGGAAGAAATGTACAAAGGATCTATGCATCCCTGGACAACAAGCAAGTAGAATATCAGTCACATATGATTGAAGTGGAAGGTATGATCAACAACCAAACCATTGCTATTTTAATTGATTCAAGAGCTAATCATAGTTATATAGATCCTAAGATGGTGGAAATTTTTCATTTTCCAACAAGAAAGCATGGAAACTCTTAGTTGATGCAGCTGGCTATAGGAACCAAAAGAAAATTTAATGAGATGGTTAAGTCATGTCTTATGGACATGAATGGACTGAACACCAAGGAAGATTTGAACAACTTACCTTTAGGTCCCTATGAATGTCTAATTGGAATGGATTTTTTGGACCAACATCATGTTATCCTAGACTGCCATAACAAGACATTTACTTGCTTGGACAAGGAAGGGAACTTAAGGAAAGTGCAGGGAATTCCCAGGCAGTAACCATCAGATAAATTTCAACATTGCAGCTGAAGAAATGTTACAAAAAAGGGTGTCAGATATTTACATCTCATATGGAAGAGACACCTAAAGATAAGGTGCCAAATTTGGAAGATTATGAAGTCCTAAAAGAGTTTGAATATGTGTTTAGGGAGGTACCAGGACTACCCCCAAAGAGAGATATTGATTTGTCTATAAATTTAATGCCAAGAGAAGCTCCAGTGTCAAAGAATCCTTATAGAATGAGTACACCAGAGTTGAAGGAGTTGCAAATGAAACTTTAAGAACTTCTGAAGAAGGGGTATATATGCCCAAGTGTGTCACCTTGGGGTGCCCCCATATTGTTTGTGAAGAAGAAAGATGGAACACTAAGATTATGCATTGATTTCATACAGTTGAATAAAGTGTCTGTTAAGAACAAGTATCCTCTGCCAATGATTGATGATCTGCTTGATCAATCAAAGGTTGCAAAGATATTTTCAAAGATAGATCTTAGGTCAAGATACCATCAGGTAAGGATTAAAGAGGAAGATANAAAGGGTGTCAGATATTTACATCTCATATGGAAGAGACACCTAAAGATAAGGTGCCAAATTTGGAAGATTATGAAGTCCTAAAAGAGTTTGAATATGTGTTTAGGGAGGTACCAGGACTACCCCCAAAGAGAGATATTGATTTCTCTATAAATTTAATGCCAAGAGAAGCTCCAGTGTTAAAGAATCCTTATAGAATGAGTACACCAGAGTTGAAGGAGTTGCAAATGCAACTTTAAGAACTTCTGAAGAAGGGGTATATATGCCCAAGTGTGTCACCTTGGGGTGCCCCCATATTGTTTGTGAAGAAGAAAGATGGAACACTAAGATTGTGCATTGATTTCAGACAGTTGAATAAAGTGTCTGTTAAGAACAAGTATCCTCTGCCAATGATTGATGATCTGCTTGATCAATCAAAGGTTGCAAAGATATTTTCAAAGATAGATCTTAGGTCAAGATACCATCAGGTAAGGATTAAAGAGGAAGATATTAGCAAGACCACATTTAGGACAAGATATGGTCATTATGAGTTCATAGTTGTGCCATTTGGGTTATCAAATGCACCAACTGTTTTCATGTACTTAATGAATGGTGTTTTCCGAGATTATTTATACAAGTTTGTCATTTTCTTTTTGGATTACATTCTTATATACTCTAATTCAGAGGAAGATCATGAACATCATTTGAGGATGGTGTTGCAAGTATTAAGGGAGCATCAGTTGTATGTCAAATTAAGCAAGTGCTCATTTTATCAAAAGAAAATTCATTATTTGGGGCATATCATTTCAAAGGATGGGATTGGATCCTGAGAAGATAGAAGCCATTAGAGAATGGCTAGTGCCAAAGAATGTGACAGAGGTCATATCATTCATGGTCCTTGCAGGCTACTATAGGATATTTATTGAAGGATTCTCAAAGTTTCAATGGACATTGGATTGTGAAAAGAGTTTCCAACAATTGAAACAATTGTTAACAACTTCTCCAATACTAAGGATTGCAAAACCAAATGAAGACTTCATTGTATGCACAGATGCATGTAAAGAAGGACTTCGTGGAGTCCTCACTCAAAATGGATTTGTTATATGTTATGAATCAAGGAAGTTGAAGGAGCATGAAAGCCACTATTCCACTCATGATTTGGAGTTGGTAGCCATAGTGCATGCCTTGAGGAAATGGAGACACTACCTCATGGAGAAAAGGTTTGAGCTAAGAACAAACCATAATGGTATGAAATATTTATTTGATCAACCAACTCTAAATGCTAGGAAAATAAGATGGTTAGAATTTATAAGTGAATATGACTTTGATATAAAGCATATCAAGGGGAAAGAGAACAAAGTGGGTGATGCACTCAGCATAAGAGTGCATGAAATGCATGCTACAACCATTAGCATGTACCAATCATATTTGAAGGACAAAATTATAGAGGCTGCCAAATCCGATTTGCAATACAAGGAATTAGTGACAAAATTATAACAAGGTATTTTGCAGTAGAAAATTGAGGAGGACAAGCTAGATAATGATGAAATAGACATGTACAATGGTAGAATTTATGTACCAAATTCTAATGAATTGAAAAAAATTATATTGATAGAAATGCATAATGTGCCTTATGTTGGGCACCCAAGATATCAAAAAACTATTGCAGTTGTCAAGAGCCAATACTATTGGCCATGAATGAAGAAAGAGGTTGCTGATTTTATTGCCAGATGTTTGGAATGTCAAAAGGTAAAGGCTAAGCATAGACACCCAACTAGTTTTCTACAACCATTCCCATTCCTAGGTGGAAGTGGGAAGTTGTAAGAATGGATTTCATCACCAAACTACCTAGAACAAACAAGCAACATGATCCTATCATGGTAGTGGTGGATAAGCTTACTAAATCTGCCTATTTTGTTCTAGTTAAGCTCACTCACAAGGAAGCCAACATTGTTGATGTTTATATGAAAGAAGTTGCTTGATTACATGGCATACCCAAGACAATTGTGTTTGACACAGATAAAAAATTTACCTCAAAATTTTGGAAGGGATTATTTAATGGATTTGGAACAAATTTGAATTTTAGTACAACGTATCATCTATAATTGGATGGATAAACAGAGAGGGTAAATCAAGTGATTGAAGATATGTTGAGGATGTATGTGATGGATAAACCATCAG
>SNQJ01S0107895.1:0-17455 GCA_010110895.2 Picea sitchensis | reverse complement strand
CCTCTAAGTGTGGTAGGTGTGTCCAACACATTGAAAAAATTCAATTGGTGCATAAAATGGTACAAGAGTAGTTGGAAAAGAGCCAATCCAAGTACAAGACAAGACATGACAAGCATCGTGTTGATCACAGTTTCCAAGTTGGAGATGAATTTTTTATTTACATTAGAAAAGAGAGGCCTAAAGGAGAAGGTAAAAAGATGAAACCACTCAAATATGGACCTTTTAATATTCTTGAAAAAATTGGTAACAATGCCTTCTATTTGGATTTTCCTCCTTACATACAAATGTATGCAGTTGTTAATGTTGAGAATTTGAGATTGTATGATCCTCCTTTGATTGATGATCAAGGAGATCATGTTCAAATTCCTTCAATAGATGACTTCTCACCAGAATTTCTTTCAAAATTGCATGAGGATATAACAATCCTTGATAGGAAGACAAGTCTTCAAAATGAGGGAATGTGGAATACCTTCGAGTTGGTCTAAAAGGCACTAATCTAAGAAAAGCTAAATGGATTGGGGTTGGAAGGGTGAGGGAATTGTATCCTCATCTACAGGTAGACTGAAAAAGTCTTTTGGATGCCCAAAATCTTCCCAATGGGGAGGAGTGATCCAAGGGATCAAAAAATTCTAAAAAATCAAAGTGTTCGAAATTGCTCAAAAATGGTTTCATTGTGTAGATCTCATCCTCACGATCCCAACGCAACTTGAATGGTCTCAAACAGAGTTTGTATGGAAAAGATATCGTTTTCTTTTTGTTTTCTCAAACATGAAAATTTTGCTGACTGTGCAGTCCATACAGTGTGTACAGGTTGACGAGGCAGCTAACTGTACAGACCATACAGTCATAAAGGGTGATTGGGTTGCTGACGTGGCAGGGTGATTTTGAAGGTAATGTGGACCAATCGATGGTTGATATGTGGCATGGGGGTGGTGATTATGCTTTTGAGATGGACCTATTGCAAGGTGCCACATGGAACCCCCTTGTTGTGTAAAGGTTTTGGGTTTGTCTTTGCGAGAGTCGAACCGATGACCTCCGGGACGAATGGACATGCATAGGCCGGACTCACCAGTCAGCATGTCAAGTGGTTCTTACCCTATAATGGAAATATCATTATTTAAGTTAAAATTGCGATATTTTTGGTGGAAAAAGGGTTAGGGCTTAGCCCCATCCTATGGTCACACACACCAACACCAAGCCACATGGCCAGGAGCTTGGGGATTTTGGGGCACAGCCGAAGGGGGAGGGAAGTTATCCCATCCCGTGGACACGTACTACACCATGCAAACAAAATCTTCAAGGATTGTTGATGCTTGAATCCATTAGGACCAAAACGACAACCTCACAAGGATGTAAATCCCCCTGCGGATTTATAGAGGTGGTACTCCTCTTTATATTTTTCTTGATATTTCCAAATATTCAAAATGTGGGACTTGATAGAAGTCTGTCGTAGTAATTCAAAGAAACATAAATATTACGAGAAAATAAAAGGAAAATTTTTTTCTTTTTCTTTTTCAAAGAAAGTTCCTGAGAAAGGACTAGGAATCACACACTTCACACATTTAAAGCAAATATGCAAGATTTCCTCACTTCCATCATAGTTTAAGATAAATATTTTTGATCACATAAAATAAAAAGAAGTTGATCTGCATGCATAAGATAACTTTAATAGAGTGGACACATGGGAATCTCAAATAAATATAATGATATATCAACCTCAAATACTTTATATTCTAAAAACAGGGTTACAAAGCACAGTCGAGATTGTTACCAAAGTAGCTCTCTTGACATTTCTAAAAATATATAGTATGTTACATATTCTTTGAAATTTTAAATTGTGTTTGTCTTAAAGAATGGGATTGGGTTTCCCGCGGACCATAAAACAAATAAATACAAGAAATAATCTTTTAGAATGAAGACGGTGAGCGGTAGAAGGATCAGCAAGACCTGGTAAGAAGAAAAAAGGAATTATCAGTCTTCGGTTAAACCTTTCTAGTGAAAGAGGTGGAATAACTGAATGAAGGACTTGATAAATAAAATAAGGACGTGATAACCATAAACTTACTATGATGGTCTCTCTCATGTTCATTTTCTCGTTGATGTCCTTTTATCATTTTCATCAATGGTTACAGGAACCATCTCAATTGCTTCTTGCCCTTCATTTGTCAGTTTATCGATAGCTTTCTTGAACCATTCTTAGATGTAACTTTTCATAGGTGCCACATTGATTTCATGTTAGATTTAAATGTTGAATAAATCGCCATCCAAGTCTCAGAGATCAATGGAAATGCCATGTAATTCTTCTTCAATATACTGATTTTTTATGGAGTAATCCACTATCCAGTTATCTATGGCATCCTCATCATATTCAATTATACCATAGAAATTTTCAATTGACAATCCTTTAAAAATATCAACTTGCTCATCAAACTGTTGTTTTGTTAGGAAAAACAAGTTGAGGATCAATTTGGGATCTTGGACTTCTTTAGTACTTCTGGCTAGGTCCAACTCCATGAGCCTTTTGAATAGCTCTTCTCTCTTGGTTATGGCTTGGCTGCATGCTTGAACGATGTTGTTCAAGTTCTTTATTTTTTCTTTCTAGTAGGTATTCAACTGCTTGATCTGAATTGTAGAGGGAAGGTCCTCCTTTCTTCTCTTTAGTTCTAACATGTTGGAAATTGTAATACCAAAGGGTAACATGACATCAAGGTAGAAATATTCTTCATTTTTTAGGTCGTCCTGCTTCTTGACAGTAAAATATAAGATATAAAGAATCATGCAGGAAATGTTTGTAGTATTTTCTTGGCCCATAACTCTGGTAAATAACCAACCAATTTCCCAAAAGGGGTTTTTGAACAAGTTAACCTGCAATCTAGTAATATCTCCAGGGATGGCTGCGGGATTCTCCAAGAATTCAGGTAAGAGATCCAGGTCATTGTCATGGTTTTTCAAGAAGTCCCTGTAATCTTCACCTTTGAAGGTGAGTGTTGGCTCTGGGAATTTCAACATTTTACGGAACACTTGAGGTAAAAGAGAGATGGGAGAATGGTCTTGGAGTTGAATCATCTGTTGACTGGGTATATACTTTTCAGTGCACTAGGAAACCAGTTCCTTGCAGTCAAAAACTTCAGGAACATAGCCTGCACGAGCAATTTCGGACATCCAAATTAATTCCTTTTGAGCAAAAGGGGATGAATAATAAGAATATGCTCTAGACCACTACAAGTTCTGGTCCTCGCATCCAAAAATGTTCAAAGTATCTTCATAGAATTGTTGTCGAGTTGTTGCTTCCATAAGTTGGCGAGAGCGTTCTTTTGATCCAGAAAATATTTGAAATGAGCGCTTGAGAGATATAATATAATCTTTTGTAAATCATGATTTAATGTGGTTTAATAAGAAATCTCCTCGAGCCCTTCTCTTCTCTTATTCATGATATTTACGGGACCTGCATGATGATTTATTAGCATTAAAACATACTAAATGCATTTTGGAAAAATTGCAAAGGTGGCAGGGACAGATGAGAGAAAATAAGATTTTGGATTTGTATGAACCCGGGAACTTGCCAACCCATCGTTGCAAAAGGTTGAGAATTGGATAAGTGTTGTAACACAGTCAATCGGACTCAATATAGGAGAGATGAGATACTTAGGAGCTCGAGAGTCCAATGGTCAAAAATGTAGATCGTGAATCATTTGGGTACAAAATGTATGTCACGAAACATGGGATATGAAAGCTTGAAACCCACCAACCTAGGAACCCGTGATTGCATAAACGATTAAGTATAGGATGATACAGCGGTCGGTTGAACTCATGATATGGGAATAGGAAGTGAGAAATCGTGAGTCTACCAACCCATCAACCCATCATTTTGGTAAAAATGACTAAGTAGTAACTAGAAAGGGAGAATAGAAGGGAAAAAAGGAAAAGGGGAATTTGGGTAAGTATAGAAGAGCGAAAAGAAATGGACAAAATAAACTGGGAAAATAGATGAGGGGAGGGAAATTTAGAAAGCGATAATTGATCTCAACAATAGGCTCCAATTGTGGGATGATGACCCCCTGTGGGTTGTCAAGAATCTAGAATCTCTCGTGACCAGGTTCTTTCGCCTATTGGGCTATGGAGTCAGAGTTAGAATATACAAAATGGAAAATAAAATAATGTACAGTGAGAAAGAGGAAGTCTTAGGAGAAGAAACCTTTCAAATGTTTCATGTTGATAGGCAACATTAATATTTTACACGTCATGTCTTGGATCATATAGGAGTTAAATCCCAACATATTCTCGATGGCGTATGGTCTGATCCAAAGTGCTTCGAACTTTGTATGCATTGATGGTTTCTCCTTGGCCTTGTTCCAAAGTAACACCAGCTCTCCTTTCTAGAAATTATTTACAGTTGAGCTCTGATCAACGCATTAAGCTCGAGGCTAATTGGCATTTTTGCTTATTTCCCATAAACCAACATATATGGAGACATCTCGGTGCTATCCTTCGAAGTCATTATGCTTTCCCATAATGCATCTGTCAGCTTCTGATGCCAATTCCTTTGGTTCTTGTCAATGGTTTTCTTCAGTATTTGAACAAGTTTTTTGTTTGTGGATTCAGCAAGGCCATTACCTTGTGGATAATAATTCGATGATTGAGCCATGATGATTCCATATTCACTGAAAAACTCCATAAAATTCATGAAAATTGAACCATTGTTTGTGATAAATTTATCTGGGACACCAAATCTCGACAGAATATTGTCTTTGAGGAATTTAATTAACTCTTCAGAATCAGCCTTCTTTAACGTCACCGCTTCTGGCCATTTCATGAAATAATATGTAGTCGATAGAATGTACATATACCATTTGCTAGACTTCGGATTAATTGGCGTGACAACATCGAGTCCCCATTGGGAGAATGGTTGTTCTACAATTACGAGTTGTAAGGGCATCGTGGATCTCTTCATTTTTCCTAAAAACGGATGGCATGACACACATTTCCTTATCATGGCATGCAAGTCTCTAAACATTGATGGCCAGTAGAATCCATCCCTTATTATATTGTGGGCAGTGGCAGTAGGGGAAAAGTGTCTACCGCATATTCCTTCATGGAATTCTCTGACTAGTTCTTGGGCTTGGTTTTCATCAACACATCTTAGTAGTATACCATCATAATTTCTCCTGAACAATATATCAACAATCAACACATATTGATTTTCCTTAATCTTCAATGTTCTTCACTCCTTTGAGTTCATAGTGATAGGGAATCGCCCAAACCTTAAGTAGAATATAATATCTTTGTACCAATCTGAATCAGCTAATGCTTCTCCTACTGAAATTGAAATCACTCCATCCATATAATCACCATTCGTGATGAGATTGCATAAACCTTGTCCTTTGATATCTTTTAAAGGTTTAATCTCAATATCATATTCTTGTATCTTTGCCAACCAGTTAGCCCATTTTCCTTCTCTTGGTTGTTGATTTAGAAGCATCTTCATTGGTGATGAGGGAGCATAAGCAATAACATGGGAGTTCAATATATACATCTAAAAGTGCACTACTACTTTTACAAGAGCCAAGGCTTGCTTATCCAGTTTTGAATACCTCAACTCATAGTTGTGTAGGGTTTTGCTCATAAAACTCATTGGGAGTTCCTATCCTTTGCTATTCTTCTGAGTAAGAATGGATGCAACAACTGTCTCTGTAGAAAATGAATAGATGATGAAATATCTTTGAAATTTCAGACTAATGAGGATTGGAGCCATGGTGATTTATTCTTTGATATTATTGAATGCCTCTTGAGTATCTGTTGTCCATTCGAACCTCTACTCTTTTTTCAGCAACAAATTGATTGGCTTCACGATACTTGCATAGTCAGAAACAAATATTTGCACAAAATTGATCTTGCCGAAAAATGATTGGACTCCCTTATTGGATGTCGGGGGGTTGAACTCATTTATTTCTTTAACTCTTTCTGAATCTATATAAATTCCTTCTTTCCACAAAATGTGGACCAACAATTTGCCTTGAGTTACAGTGAACAAGAATTTCTTTGGATTTAGAGAGACACCATATAATCTACATATTTCAAAAACCTTTCTCAAATGATGGATATGATCACCCCTTTTTTCTGAATTCACCTTCAAGTCATCTTGATAGTCTACCATAAATTTTCCTATCAAACTACTAAATGTGTGATCCATTTCCCTTTGGAATGTGGCTCCAACATTCTTCAAACCAGAGGGCATTCTAGCATACACATGTGTCTCCCAAGGTGTGATAAATGTCGTCTTTTCCCTGTTTTCCTCATCCACCAAGACTTGGTTATATCTGGAAAAACCATCCAGCATGAACATGCAGGTTGATCCAGTGACTTGTTGGAGAAGGAACTCCATATTAGGTAAAGGAAAGTTATCCTTTATGCTTTCTTTGTTAAGGTCTCTGAAGTCGAAAGACATTCAGATCTCTCCGATATTTTTTCTCACAATCAAAGGATTCGAAAGACAGTTTGAGTGTCTAATGGGATAAATTATTCCTTCCTTCTTGAATTTCTCCAATTCAATCTTTACTAGAGGTTTCAGTTTGGGATTCAACATCCTTATTTTTTTCTTCACTGGCTTTGCTTCTTCCCTCAAAGGAATGATATGTTGGAATATAGTTTTTTTGTAAGATTTCAAATCATCACAGTTCCAAGAGAACACATCAATGTATTCTTTGAACAAGGCAATATATTGATCAACTTCCTTAGTGGTGCAACCACCTCCCAAGTTGACATATTTCAGGGAACTGTCAGTTCCAATATTGACTTTTCTTGTCTCTTGCACTTTTCTAACTAAAACTTCTTCAAGGATATTCTTAGCATGATCATATTTCATAAAAAGAGATTCAGATTGTATACAATATTTGGTGATAGAACACGATTGATTATCTTCATCATCATATTCATTCAACAAAAAACTTTCCAGTTGTTTGTTGTCCTCAAATACTTGCAAATATTCAATTTTATTGGGCATGGACAATCGGAAATCTCATTCTACTTGGAAATATATTTTTCTTTGGATATCGTCTAGGTTTGACAATGAGGCTGGCAAGGCTAGTGAATCTGCCTTGTGATTCTTGTCCCTTGGAATGAAATAAATGTTGAAGGAATTGAAAGATTCCATCAATCCGTTAACTCTTTTTAAATATACCTTAAGTCTTTCCTTCTTGATTTTATACTTTTGGGTGACTTGATTAATCACCAAATTTGAGTCGCCAGTTGCAATTAGATGCTCTATTTTCATTTCTCGTGCAAGGATCATCTCCTGAATCAAAGCTTCATATTCTTCCTCATTATTAGTGCATGAAAAATCTAGTCTTATAGAATGTGGATGCATAATATTACTTGGACTCAAAAGAAAAATTCCAACTCCATTCCTAAACTTTGAATAGGCTCCATCGAATGACATCCTCCATTAGACTTCAAACAAACACTCTTGATTCTCTGTGTCTTGAACTTTCTCTAGGATTTCATTATTCTCTATGTCTACGATAGCATAGTTTCCAATATCGACATCTATATAATCCTCCATCAATTCATTGTCCTTCTTCTTGAAAGAGAATGGTTTTCTAGGTTCACAAGGTACTTTAATAATTACTCCCTCTTTGCATGGTAGCATCATACAACTTCCATCGTTCATTATATATCCCTCAATCATATATTTCCAATCTATTCCCAGCATAACTCCATATGTTGGAGGAAGGTCCACCACAATAATATTAAAAACAATAATGATATGGGGGGTTTTCATAATCCAGGCATAAAAAATCTTTGATCTCTCCATAAGCTGGAACTTTCCTATAATCAATTGCATATATGCTTTCACCGGTTTCATAATACTTAGTGTAAATCATGCCCAATTGTTGATTAAGGTTGGTTTTCATTGATCTCAACCCTTGAATAAAGTGTACTATAATTCAAAGTGAATACAAAATAAATTATTTAAATAATAAATTTAATGGAGAAATTAGAAGTGGGTTAACCCTAAAATAAGGAAAGTAGTCAAAGTGACCTAGAAGATGTTTTTAAGGAAGCTACTTGGAGAGTATAAATAAGAGGCAAAGCTCTCTCATTTTACATCACACTTGATAATATTGAATATATATAGGTGAATGAGGTAACCAAAGGATATCTAAGCCTAATTTCATAGGGAAGCTGAAAAAAAGAAGGTCGGAATTCAAGGGAGGATAAATTATTTTGATGATGCTTTCTAAGGTATGGTATTTACAGGTCATCTCACCATTTTAGCAATAACTTTTTTTATAGAATGATGTAGACTGTGAAATTGATAGGATATTGAGGAAACATATCCAAGTATCTGTGGTAAATATTTCATCTTGTGGGTCGTTGTATTTTTGGAGTTACACTCCGTGGAAAATAGGGTTTGTGGATAGTCTTGAAACTAGTCTAAAACAGGTGTTTCGGGTAAAAACGTCATAACTTCTTCATAACACATCAAAATTCAGTAAGACCAAATGTGTTGGTTAGAGTACATTCTGTAGTATTATTTGTAACATTTTCATATACATTCAACAAATATTTGTGCTCTTCATAACACATCAAAATTCAAGAAGACCAAATGTGTTGGTTAGAGTACATTCTGTAGTACTATGTGTGCCATTTTCAGATCCATTCAATAAATATTTGTTAATGCCTACAATGTCTCTTTAGAATACAACATCTAGCAGTATGCAATTTTTTCCATAACTCCTTCTTTCAGAGGTTCCAAGTAGTGACACATGGATAAATTGCACAAAACACACCGAAGAACATTTTGTACTAGTTTTAGATCTTTATTCATTACAGCTACATATTTATGATTATTTCAAGTTAGGGTTGTTGGATCAATCCCAAACTAGTCATGTGGAGACTAAAGAAAAGTTTGATGAAAATGCTAGTCTCTTAATGGGTGAAAGCACAGTTATTTTGTGCATGTGGATCATATACACCAGGTCTATTACGAGTTACAACCATTATTTTTGGATGATGAAATTGATGAGGATTTTGGTTAAGGTAAATACGTTGGGTACATGCTGGAGACAAGTAGTTGATGAGTTGGCACATACATGAGGTGTATAGTTGATGATGTTGGTGGGCCACATTGATGAGTCATAGTTTGATGAGTAGAAGTTGACACATGATTGAAGTACATACTTGGTACATGGCTGGATGCACCTTGTTTTTACCGTGCTGATTAATGTGCTGTTTGGTACGTGTTTGCGTAATAGTTGATGCACTACTTTATGGTACAAGTTGATTACGTGGCTGATGCATGGTTGATGCAATGGTTTTAGGCTTATTGGTATAGGTTTATAGCTTACATATCTCCCACAATGATAGTGATAGTGGTTCCATCATTCTACTTCTACCCTCGTGAAAAGAACAGGGTTATAGTCAACTTCTCACCAGAAGTTGGAGAACATAGGGGTTGTAGCCTCCTTCTAGCTGTATCCAGAGAATAGGGGAGCAGAGCATCTCTCTCCACTACCCAAACCAACCGTACCAACCACACGCCGTTGAATTCAAATCGCGGTGGTTGGAAGAGAGGCGATTCCCCATTTTATTTTGAATTTAATGTAATTTAATTGCTTAGGCCGTTGAGCCATAGAGTCGTGCCTTAGTGCAATAGAATAGATAGGCCTTTTTAATGTTTGTAAGGATAAGATCTAGATACGATGTTGATTAGAGTACCCATTCAATGTAATTGAATAGGGTAGGTAGATTGAGGGAAGAGCTCAAGAGCCCCCATGTAAAAAAGATGAGTTGTATCTCTTAGTAGTTAGTGGAGGAAGTGGTGGTGATGAAGTTGAGAGAATCTACCAGCAGAGTAGAAGAGAAGAGCCGACCACATGCCATCTTAGGAACACCCAGCCAAACGTGCATTTGCCATTTTACCACAAACAAGGCGCTTTTCCCGCATTGATTCTGCTGAATGAATGTCCGTGAGTGTTCATATGTGTTGTAGATGTATACCGATTTGCATTTGGCAGAAGTGTGTCCGATTTGGTATGAAGGTGATGGTATTTGAGGCTTCACACCAGCAGGGTGCGACGTAATCGTTGGTTCGATAGCCGCGTACGTAGGTTGCACTTCTAAATTCGTGGGTTTAGACAAAGCATGTTTACAAGCCGCTAGAACCTAAATCAACAACTCGGAAAAGACTCCATGAGGTTGTTGGACACCCCGTGAGGAAAGGCTATGTATGAGAGATATGTTGTAGAAAGAATCTCCGAGATTCCGCGGAGCTCCGCCAAGTGGGCATTGCTGAGCATACGCACAAGCAGGCATCGAAGAACTCTATTGGGCTGTGAGTTCTTATGAGGACCTCGAATCACTGGCGATTCTCGAGAGCTCTACCAAGCAGACATTGAGCAAAGCATAGGTGCTATAGCGACGCGTAACTGGCTGAAAGCTCTGGAAGTTGGTACGTTCATGTCGTGAGATAGAGACAAGGTGCATATAGGCATCAGGAGGAAGAGTAATCCTGTTGGATCGCTCGGAGAAGCATTAATCACAGTGGAATTGGAGGGCATTGCGCATTGTGCATAGAGAAAAGAGAACTCTTTGAGTTCTATGAATTGAAGAAGAATCCATCGAGGGATCTTCATTGGGTTGCTAAACACCCCGCAGACTCAGCAAGAGGTGTCATTGAGGCAAAGGATAGCCGTGTGGAATCCACCCTCCCATCCGGTGGGAGAAAGGATTTATTCCTTAGGTCTACGGTTGAGAATCTCGATAAAGACTGGTGCATGAAAATACTTCCTGAAGAGGTGTACGAGCTGAAGAATCCTTCTGCGCCCGAAAGGAACAAGCTCAGAGGAATAGAGTCGCTGAAGAGTGTAGGAGAGGACTTTGAATTCACGGAGCCAGCAGAAAGAGGATAGTTGAGGCCTTTGAGTTTTGCGAATTTTCCGTCGAAGAAAGTGCAAGCTCGTGAGGGAGCACATCCAATCGGCCATATCGGCCGAGAAGAGATTTTGGACCATTGGTTTCACGCCTAGGGGAGCACCGCAGCACTTATTATAGAAGGGAGATCGCATCGCTGGATCTCATTCAAATCCCGGCCGCCCATCGACGAACGAGGCACCTGTATTTAACTCTTCTCACGCCAGCGTAAGTCCCTACGTATCGATATCGACGCTTCAGGAAATCGGAGTCACGAGGACAAGATTGTGAAATTCCTGCCGGGAAAGTCTCTCGAAAGATCCGGACCGATCCGCTGAGGAGACAATAATGGAGGAGATCGAGCGACCACGCAGATATCTACTACCATGTTTTTGAGTTGACAGAGGATTCTGTCATTGGAGCATCGAAAAATCTGAAACAAATGGAGATTGATCGGTCATCCACTACCGTGAATAACGGCGATCTAGATTATCGAAAGTCTCGACAGAAGGCCTAATCGCGTACTCGTATTCAACATTTCACGAAGCCCCAGGATGAGACTGACATCAAAAGTCACGTAATTAAGATCGGATCTGGACCATTCATCTTGAGGGGACGCGGCAAATGATCGAGACTCTCAGTAGTGGTCCCTATTAGGAGAACATCGAAATCGCGAACGGGATATCGGTGAGTCCCATGGAAAAGTGCGTTTACACATTTCGCATCAGATGTCCGGCGACCTAAAGGGAATAAGCATTACTCCGTCACGGATAGTGACTATATAATAAGAAATGTGAGGGCTGACGCGCAGCGTCGCATCTACAGCATTCGGCGACTGGCGATTGTGGAGGATAGAGGTTCGTAATATCATAACGAAAACCTCAATTCCGATACAAGGAGTATGGATCATGGCCATAAGAGGAGTTCGCGATGGACTGGAAAGCATACCGGAGGGGCTAAGGCCTCGAAGGAGCGCATCGAAATCGCATTTGAGAGTTCGGAGGATAGAACTCGACGCCTGTGATCACGGTGAAACCCCCAAACCCTAATTCAAATCGTGAAAGGTCGCAGCACGCGCGTATCGTGCGGACAAGGATAAGAGTAGGACCTGTGGAATGGGTTTTCATCATATATTCCAGCAGGGAATTGAATGAGCCAATTTAGCTCAAAGGGAAACTTGAACAATCCTGTGAGCGATGCTAATTTGTGGTGGTGGTCGCCACCGCGCCGGCGGTATCGAAGGTGAACTTCACTTGTATATCAAGTGAAGTGGGAGGAAAAGGAAGAAGACAAGGTGCTGAATCGGTGGACTCTATAAGGATTTGTTTGCAGATAGGAAACAGTCCATAGAAAGTCAGGAGGACTATAGGATGAAGCTTAAAACACTCTTAGTGCAGAGTGATAGCAGTAGGTTTTCTAGGAGGGTAGACAGAGATGACACCATGGTTATTGAAGGCCATAGGCATGATGGGAAGAAAATCAAGGCAGAAAAGCTTGCAGAAATGGATAAAGAGCTCAATGAAGTTAGAGAGGAGCTCGATAGGTTGATGCTAAAAATTTAGTAAGGAGAACAAGGAAGTTGGAGGTATGAATGGCCCATGAGGCAAAAGGATAATTGGCCAAAGAGTTGATGGCCAGGAAGACATCGTGAGAGGGTTGCTGAAAGGATGGTTGAGGTACGTCAAAACCCTCGATGACCAAGAGATGGTTCAGACATGCGAAACCGAGATCGGGAGAGATCTCTCGAAGATGAATTGGGATCAGCCGAAGATCTCAAGAACTGCCATGAAGAGGGCGAAAGTAGAAATTTCGCTTGATAGGGAGGGCAAAGAGTTGGAGATCACCGCTGGATCTCAAGGAACGCCATGAGGACGTCGTGGGAACTTCATTGCTAAATGGGCAATGATATGGGATCACGCGATCTCATAGACTGCCAGGAGGGATGTGGAAGCATCTCAGACTGCCAGGTGAGCATAGATGAGAATTCGAGACTTTCTGAGGGTCTCATAAACTCAGATGAGTTTGGATCAGCATGTGCAAATGACCAAGGAGGAATATATGAGAGACCTTCTAATGATTGGGGAATTCGAGCACCCTACCAATTTTCCCGTGAGGAGGCGAATCGTTTTCGCGCATGCAACAACAATGAGGACAAATACCGATTGTCATGAAGGAAGCGGAGCATACTTTGGAAGTTGCCCAAGAAGAGAAAGAAAATGAGAATTTTGAGGAATGGTCTAACATATTCTACCGTGAAGCTAAAGAAGTTGCGGTGACCGGCTTCCAGACAAGAGAAGATAAAGTTCTCACCCATGGAGGTGGAGTTGGAGATGCTGGAGGACTGGTTAAACAATCCAGAGCCAGGAGAACCGCGGTTGAGTCGCCGAGAAGGTGACTCCAACAAACAAGTCATTCAGCACCCAAAGTTGAAGTTTGAAGCTGTCCGAGCCACTCTGGATGAATAAGGAAGAAGAAAGCTTGGAGGTCACATCTTCCCATACAAAATTTTGCACCGGGAGACCGCGAAAATAGGACCACTAATCGGAGCAGCTTGGATGTAGCCATCGGTGGAGATTAGAGAGCTGATGCAAGGTCGAAAGGACTCAATGGTGAGAACCGAGTAGAGAGAAGGGAAGCTTAACACCAAAGACGTAAGGCTAGCATCAACAGGATGGAGCGGATGAACAGTTCCAAAGGATGATTTGGGATCCGTGAGGATTTCAAAGATGAGAGATGGGAAGCTCATGAGAGCGGGAGCTCATGAATTTTGTGACCGGAGGAGCATGATGCAGGAGCATCTCCACATTAGCCACCTAATGCCGCCAGGAATTCAAATCATGTGGTTGAAGAGAGGCGCAACTCATTTTGATTTTAGAACTGAATGTACTAATGCTTTAGGTCGCTGAGCCATAGAGTCGCTCCTTGTGCAAGCCGTAGAATAGATAGGCTCCTAATGTCTTTGTAAGGTCGATATCTAGATCCAGATAGTGTACTGGACAACCCATTCAATGTAAATTGAATAGAGTAGGTATCTTGGACGGAAGAGCTCGCTATTTCCCTCATGTAAAATGATGAGTTGTATCTCTTTAGTAGTTAGTGGAGGAAGTGTGGTGATGTAGTTGGAGAGAATCTATGAGTAGAGCAGAAGAGAAGGATCCGAGACCTTGTTACGTGCCCGCTCAGGAATACATTGTACATACATGCATTTGCCATTTTTAATACAAACAAAAGTAGTTTTTCCTTGCATGGATCGTGTTGAATGAATGTCCGAAAGTGTTCATTCGCGGTTGTAGATGCATACCATAGGTTTTCACTATGTGAGTAAAGTTCCAATTTCAGCGACGGTCTTCTTAAGGGCTTCACACTAGAGGGTGTGATGAACACCATAGGTTCCGATAGCCGCACGTAGGTTGCACTCAATCGCGGGTTCAAAAGACGTTGTGGCACAAGAACCAAAATCAACAACTCGTGAAAAGACCATGAGGTTGTTGAACACCCCAGAGGTAGGGTTGTGTATGAGAGATATATTTGCAGAAAAAATCACTGAGGATTCTATGGAGATCTGCAAGGTGGTATCGAGAATATGCAATGCTGGTGCATTGATAAAGAACTTTGTCGTGAGTTCTTGGCGACGCACCAAAATCTCTGAGGATTTCTGTGAATCTCTGCCAAGTGGGTATTGAGTAGGTGCAAGAAAATTTAAGGAGACAAAACCGGAAGCCTCGAAGAAGACACTCTTCCGTGAGGGCATAGAGACAAGGTGTAGATAGGCAATGTGGAGAAGAGACAAAACTGCTGATGTTCGAGAAGACATGCCGTGGGCATTGAGACATTGTGAAGACATGCACGAGAGAAGAGAACTCTTTGAGTTCCTCGCGGAATTGAAGAAGAATCCACTGAGGGATCTCATAGGGTTGTTGAACACCTCGCATCAAAGAAGAGGTTGCTTGAGTGATACGTAACCAATTTTCCATCCGGTGGAGAAAGAGAAGGATTTATTCCCCTTAGGGGTTTGAGCAAGTTGGTAATCCGTGAGGATAGCACCGCGGTGCATGGGAATACCTGCAGGGTGCATGAGTTGAAGAATCCTTAAAGGATTCAAAATAAGTAAATCTCTGGAGGGATAGAATTTTTATACGCACAGGCGAGGAATCAAGTCGAAGAGATCATAGGTAAAGGAGAACAAAGGTTGAGGCCTTTGAGTTTTGGTGAATTCTCCCAAATTAGGAAGCAAAAGCAAGCCAGGGAGTGGGAGCATACCGCCGCCGATCGATTGAAAAAGGATATCCCATTATTTACCCAGGAGCAACTGCAGCGCTATTAGAAGGGGAGATCGATACCGTCGATCTCATCTCGAATCCCGCCAACCGCCGGTTCTACGTGAGGTGCATGAGGTTTAACCCTTCTCACACCAAGAAGAAGTCCCGGTTATATCGATATCGACATTTGTGAAATCTGGAGTCGAGACAAGAGATCAAGAATTTCTATAGGAAAAGTCTCAGGAAAGATCTGAGCCATCTGCTTGAGGAGACACGCGGTGGAGATCGAGCCATCTTACAGGTATATCGACTACCAGGGTTTTGAGTTGATAGAATTTCCGTCATTGAGGTATCAAAAATTCTGAAATAGCAAGATTGGATCAAAATTCATCAAATAATATGAAAGATCCTATTATTCTGAAAACCCGGAGAAGGTCAATTTATCGGATTTCTAAGATTTACCTAGTCCCCGAGGATCGGTGCACTCGATATCAGAAGTCACGTGAAATCGCAAAATGGATGTGGACCTTCCATCTTGAGGGGAAGTGTGGCAATGATCGAGGACTTCATAAAAGGTCCTGATAGGAGAGCCACATCAGAAATCGTGAATTGGGATATCGGGAGTCCCATGGACAAATGTTTTACGCATTTCAGCATTGCGATGTCCAAGACCCCGAAAGGGAATAAGACATGGGGATAGTGATCATATGGGCCAAGATCTTAGCCAGGATGGCTAACACGTAAAGTGTCGTATCGGAAAATCGGTGATCTGGAGATTGTGAGGACAGAGGTTCGCGATTATAGGGCTCCAAAACCCTAATCCCCGAAGGAGTATGTGGGATTATGGGTCATATAAGAGGAGGTTGTATTGGACCAAAGCATAGCCGAGGGGGCTACGTCAAGGGAGTTGTTTAAGGATAAATTCGTGAGTGCTGAGTTACTGTATTCAGATCTCCTTGGATCCACCTAGATCTCGAACAAACGCGGATGTAATACTACTCTTCCTAGATCTTAGCTATTGAATGAACTAAGAGAAATGGATGGTGGACATACCTTATGAACGCCTCCTTTAATCTCTCATATTCCAAGCCTTGTTCGATGTTTGTGCTGCTCCAATCACAAATAACACAAACCAATCACGTAGCAAATGCGATTAATATATTCAATACCTAGTCTATACATGTGATCAAGGAATCATGTAATAAGATGACATCATCATTATGGAAAAGGGACATTCATGTATTGCATTAACTGAAAAAAAAAATATACAACCTGAGTTCGATGTCGTGATCTCCTTTCGATGGCTCCTAGCTTTGACACACACACTTGCTCATGCATGAAGAAGTTCAACCACATATGATGACTTTGCTTGTTGTCTCTTGCTACTGTAGCTTCAATCCTCCATACAGTCTTGCACAAGTTCTCTAATCAATCTCTTGCTAGATTGCTTCTTCTTCCTCTTATTATTGTTCTTGTTAACCCTTTCCATGAGAAATCTCCTCAATATATAGTAGAAGATAACTTAGTTACTTGGATAGGGAATGATCCCAAGATATCTGGAAAGTCATTATCTTGCCAACCATTCGAAAGCCAACTCATCCTTCTAGAAGATTCTTTCTAGAAAGATCGAGAACTTATTCATTTTCCTCTTTTAGAAACATGTTTGCACCCTAACCACTGACACAGTGCGAGAGGTTTGCATTCAAGCCGAATGCAACCTGCGGGAATGAAGGATTCTTGCAGGAGAGTATATATGCAGGCTGCGAACTATTTTCAAAATATGATTTTGAGAAAATGACAAGTGTAACTTTCTTCAGGAAAAATTTCTTAATGAAGAGTTTGATCTTCTATTATCATGACATGATCATAATATCATCTCGATAACCAAAAATGTGGATAATAGAGTATGTGGCAATTGGACTTTGGACACAGGGAAGGCCGACACGGAGTGAAAGGATAACTGCAGATGGCCGACTCAATAAAGGTTTGGGCTGCTCTTGAACATATGAATGACACGACCAATGATTTGGCAGCATTGACTCAAAGACGACACATGGAAATACCTTGTAATCAAATCGAATAAGAGACAAATGGATTTCCCAAACCGACTTCAAATGATGAATAGGGGGTGTCATGTTCAAGAGCGACAACGAACAAAGATAGCTCGTAGATGCATAGGGTGATCAACTCGACGTATAGAATGAGCCGGCAAATCGTCCAAATAAGGTTGAACAATATGCTTGATATCGTGAAATGCGTAAGACATAGCACGTTGGAACGTAGCA
>SNQJ01S0107894.1:0-29554 GCA_010110895.2 Picea sitchensis | reverse complement strand
AGAACTTGACGAGGAAGGAAAAATCATATTGGATCCTGAAGCCATCACTAACACAAGAATTCCCTAGCTAAGGAATAGATCCATTTCAGAGTATCTCATTAAATGGAGGAAACTACCGACTGTAGATTCCACTTGGAAAGATGAGTCTTTTATACAGAAGAATCCATATTTACTCAAGCATTGCGGAAAACACTTGTCTCAAGGGGAGGGGCATGTTAAGCCATAAATATTGGCTCATTACCCCTTAATTGAGGCATATTATATTAGTAACGTTATTTTATTTATGTCGGCTTTAGTCCATTAGTTTTAACTATACCTCCTAGTCTCCTATATATACCAAGGAGACATTTTCATTTTGAATCATCTTGTAATTGAATATTTATGTGGGCATAAGGAGGTTGCCCCCTCGAAGAGGCTTATTATCTGAATTTATCTCTTTTTCAAGGCGTTGAGTACTTATTATGAGGTTTTTCTATGCTATATTGATATTTGGTTCCTAACAGGTAGTCGAAGGACTGTTGAGCATAGAATATGCACACTTCATGGGGTGGGATATGAATGTGGGGAATGAGAGGATGTACGTTGTTAGTTTGAGTTGGCTCCTGGGACAAAATCCTTCATGTTGACTATGTAGCTTCAACCTAGTTATAAATCCCATTACGCGGGTGGAGTTTAGTCCCAGCTCTGGGGTGACCCACTGCTGAGAGCTCTGAGCAGAATGGTCTAAGGCTGGGAGGATCGTGGAAGGTCTGCACATAGTTGGTGGTCTTATACAAACTATAAGTATCAATTGCATGTTAATTTACATCTTGAATATTTATACATGTGTTTATTTTTATGGGTATTGCCTATGAATGATGCATGTATATTTTTATTGTTATTTCTTCATGTATATGTGTATTTGTAGATTATAATTGTCTGATTAAAGTTTTATATATATATATATATATATATATATATATATATATATACAAATGAATCTTTTTTTTATTAAGTGGCATGACCCAATGGTCTAAGGATGGGTATGTTACAATATGGTATCATAGCTCCATTTTCCAGCACTGAGCCTGGATGGGCCAAGTAAGTTGATTGAGTCACTTGTGTGGAATTGGGAAAAATCCCCAATTTCTGTTATGAAATTATTAGAAACTTTGAAGAAACTGGACAAAGTGGTGAAAGGTTCGTAATTTATTACCTGTTAAGAAAAATTCAGACCTGGATTTGGTCAAATTTGAAGTGCAAGGAGTGCACAGGAAACTTCTTTACGTTTCAAAATCAGAGAAGATAAATCTCTCTTTGTGAGAAGGAGAACAAACGAGATAGGAGGGGACCAAATATTTCACAGCCATTGGATCTGGAAAAGGAGCACAGTGGTTAACCCCTCAAGTCCTTCAGAATTTGTTGTTTCGGTAGTTTATAAGTCCTTGTTGAAAAGAAGGAAAAATCCTTGAAGCTCTGAAGTCCCAGAGTGAATCTACACCATAGATAATTTGGGAGAAGGAGGGTCGTTGGATTCTCGAATGGTTCGGAAATTTGTCACTCTGGGAGAATTTGGTTGTGGTTGCGCGGAGTGGAGATTTCCTCGAAATCCTAAAGTCCGAAGCCAATCTGGACTGTTCCTATTTGGGGACCCATGTCTGCAGATTAGCAATTATTTGGAAGTTTGGCATTCGGGAGATCTGTAGTGTTATGTTGATAATTCTCCTGAAGCCCGAAGTCCCAAAGCTCTAGATAGCATATGTTTGGAAGTGCGATGTTCGTGAGTTTTAAAGTATGTTGGTGTGAAATCCTTTGAATCCCAAAGATCCGAAGTCTCAGAGAGTCAGAGTCCCAAAGCTCTAGATAGCATATGTTTGGAAGTGTGATGTTCGGGAGTTTTAAAGTATGCTGGTGTGAAATCCTATGAAGCCCAAAGTTATGAAGTCTTAGAGCGTCAGAGTCCCAAAACTCTGGGGAGCACCTATTTGGAAGTTCAACATTCGGGATATTTTGTGTGTTATGCTGAGAAGTTTTGAGAAGCCCGAAGCTCCGGAGCACTGAAGTAGTAAAGCTCCAGAGATCGAGGGTTCGAGAGTTCACTAGTTTGGCATTCGAGAGTTTGAAGTGTTCTAGTGTGAGATGCTCCAAAGCTCGGAGTCCCAAAGTCTCGGAGCATCAGAGTGACGTTGCATACTGACGTCACCTAGGGTGACGTGGAACCACCTTATGTATGCCACATGTCATCCTGATTCATGATTTTCACAGAACTTTTGTGCCAATTGGAGCTTGACATGTGTCACCCATTGATTAGGCCACATGTCATATCCATATTTTTTCCACGTAGCACCCCCTGGTGCATAGTTTCTAACGAGCCCCCGGAAGTTCAGAAATTTGGCGTTTGAGAAAATGTTGGATTGTGTTGATAAATCCTCCAAAGCCCAAAGCTCTAGAGGGCCAGAGTCCAGAGACTCCGGAGAAGCATCGTTCAGGGAGTTATCCAATTTGCATTCAAAGGAAATGTTTTATGGTGAAGGTAAAACTTTCAAAGCCTGAAGCTCCGAAGCACCGGAGCCTCGAAGCTCCAAAGAAGTACCCTTCGAGCAGTTCGCCACTTTGGCATTCGGAGGGAATGTTGTGTGGAGTAGGAAGAAATTCCAAAGCCCAGAGTTCTGAAGCTCTGAAGTCCTGAAGCTATGAACAACACCTTGTGGATAATCATTGGGTCATAGCCCATGGTCACATGAGATTTTGGACGAAATAAAATGGGGCTAGTGCCCGAATTGTTTTTTGTTTTTAAAGACACAAAAGAGCTTAGAGAAGGAGCCCGTAGAATTCTGAATTGCACGAACCTATAAATAAGGGAAATTACAGAATCTTGTAAACCTAAAAAGAGGATCTAGCATGGGTCTAAGAGCTAATTTGTCTCTGAAGAAGAAGAACAATTGTACAAATATTACCACCCAGGAAGGACAATTTTCAAATATCCATAACTTTATGCTCAAGACTCAGAATTGAGCATCGAAGCATGCGTTGGAAAGGGTTTGAATAGTATAATATAACCACTCACTCATAAAATTGACCTGGGTAGGAATTTTTTAGGAAAATCAGGTGAAATAATTCAGATTCATTATGGAAGCAAAATTGATCATAATTTCCTGAATTTGTTAAATCAATGAGCCTAACAAGTTCTCTTGGCTCCACATTTTGCAGAGTTAAAATTGTTAGAGTAGAATAGGATCAACACCGAGTGCAGAGGAATGGAAGATACACAGGGGGATTACAATCATGAAGATGATATCAGAGGGATGGATGTCCATATGGGTATTGAAGGTACAAACTCAAATGGACATGGAGAAGGAAAGGAAGAAAGCATGAACGTGGTAGAGACCATTAAAATTTTGCAAAAATATGTCCAAAGTTATAAGACTGATAATGAAAGGCTTATGAAATCCAAGGAGAAGCAAGAGGACATCAACATAAATTTAATGCAGAGCTTGGACATAATATAAAAGAAGATGGATAAGGAGAATGACTCAAGCAAATCAAGAAGTCACAAGTCCCCTGATGAGAAAGGAAGAACAAAAAGTGTTAGTAGACATCACCATCACTCCCCAAGGAATTCCAATAGGAGATCACCCAATAGCTCAATTCCATCACCTGTCAGGAAGCATAAGAAGAGGTCAGGGGTGGATGAGCTACAAGGAGAAATGAACAAAATCAAACCTCCTACTTTTGATGGTGAGCACGAGAAGGATGAAGATGCAAAGACATGGATGCTAGGCATGATAAAGTATTTTCAATTACATAATTAATCTTCGCACACAGAAGGCAGAATTTCCATCTATCATCTCAAGGGAATGGAATCCATGTGGTGGGACCAATTTGTTTAGTTGCAACACATTAAAGAGAAAAATGTTACTTGGAAGGAATTCAATAAGCATTTTCAAAAGAAATACTTGACTAAGAGATACTATGACAAGAAAATAAAGGAGTTCTTTGAACTCAATCTTGGGAATATGACCATCGATGAATATGAAAGAAGGTTTTTAGAACTGCTAAAGTATGTTTCTTTCATCAAGGATGAGACAGTTAAGATTCAGAGGTATTTGAGTGGGCTACCATCATTCATCAGTGACAAAATATAGTTTGATGATCCCAAAACATTGGAGGATACCATAAGATGAGATAAATGCCTATATGATCAGCATAAAAGAAGGCCAAATTTCCAAAAAGATTGGGAATACAAGAAGAAGTACAAGATGGAACAGAGGAATAAGGGGGCTATGCCACCATTCTTCAGAAATAGTCCTTAGGGACAGCCAACTTCTAGAGAACCTAGAACGATTGAGATAGGGGGGAAAAGGCCAATACAACCACCTATTCAATGTTGGGGTTTTCAAGGAAATCATATGTATAAATATTATCCCCACAGGGGTGAAAAGGTGAGGACTGTTCACAATGTAAAACAAGATGAAACAAAGGATGACATGGGCAGAAGTGTACCTACGATCTATGCAACCCTGGACAACAAGAAAGAAGAGTTTTAGTCACACATGATTGAAGTGGAAGGTAATCTCAACAACCAAAAAAATGTTATTTTAATTGATTCAAGAGCTAGTCATAGTTATATAGATCCTAATATGGTGGAAATATTTCATTTTCCAAGAACAAAGCATGAAAAATCTTGGTTGGTGTAGTTGGCTACCAGAGCAAAAAAAAAAGTTAATGATATGGTTAAGTCATGTCCAATGGACATGAATGGACTGAGCACCAGGGAAGATTTGAAAATCTTGCCTTTAGGTTCCTATGATTGTCTAATTGGTATGGATTGGTTGGACCAACACCATGCTATCCTAGATTGTTATAATAAAGAATTCACTTGCTGGGATGAGGAAGGGAACCTAAGGACAATGCAGGGAATTCCTAGGGAAATAACTATCAAAGAAATTTTAGCATTGTAGATGAAGAAAATTTATAGGAAAGGGTGTCAAATATTTCCAGCTCATATGGAAGAGACACCTAAAGATAAGGTTTCAAATATTGAAGATTATTCATCCCTAAAAGAGTTTGATGTTGTATTTAAAGAAATACTAGGATTACCCCCTAAAAGAGACATTGATTTCTCCATCAATATGATGCTTGGAGAAGCTCCAGTGTCCAAGACCCCTTACAGGATGAGTACTCCAGAATTAGAGTCACAAATGAAACTTGAAGAGATTTTGAAGAAGGGATATATATGCCCGAGTGTGTCACCTTGGGGTGCCCCATATTATTTGTGAAGAAAAAGGATGAAACTTTAAGACTTTGCATGGACTTCAGGCAATTGAACAAGGTAACTATAAAGAATAAGTATCCTTTGCCAAGGATCGATGACCTCTCTGATTAGTTGAAGAATGAAAAAATATTCTCCAAGATTGATCTCAAGTCTAGTTATCATCGGGTAAGAATTAAAGAAGAAGACATCAACAATACTTCTTTCATAACAAGGTGTGGCCATTATGAATTCACAATGGTGCCATTTGGGTTATCAAATGCACTAGTTGTCTTCATGTATTTAATGAATGGTATTTTTAGAGAATACTTAGATAAGTTTGACATTGTCTTTTTGGATGAAATTATTATATATTCTAAGTTAGAGGAAGAGCATGAAAAACACTTGAGGATGGTACTATAGGTATTACGAGAGCATCAATTGTATGCCAAATTGAGAAAGTGCTCATTTTATCAGAAGAAAAATCACTATGTGGGGCATATCATATAAGAGGAAGGGATAACAATGAATCCTAAAAATATTGAGACCATTAGAGGATGGTCATCACCAAATAATGTGATAGAAGTCAGATCATTAATGGGCCTTGCAGGTTACTACAAAATATTTATTGAAGGATTCTCAAAGATTGCACACCCGATCACTTCCTTGCAAAAGAAGGGGGTGAATTTTCAGTGGACATTGGAGTGTGAAAAGAGTTTCCAACACTTGAAACATTTATTAACTAGTGCTCCATTACTAAGGATTGTTGATCCAAATGAAGACTTAATTGTATGCATTGATGCATGTAAAGAAGGACTTGGTGGAGTCCTCAGTCAAAATGGATACATTGTATGTTATGAATCAAGGAAGTTAAAGGAGCATGAAAGGCACTATGTTACTCATGATTTGGATTTGGCATCCATATTGCATGCCTTGAAGATGTCGAGGCACTATCTCATGGGGAAAATGTTTGAGTTGAGGACAAACCATCATGGACTGAAATATTTATTCGGACAACCAACTCTAAATGTTAGACAAAGTAGGTGGTTAGAATTTCTCAGTGAATATGACTTTGATATAAAGCATATCAAAGGTAAAGAGAAAACGGTGGTTGATGCACTCAATATAAGAGTGCATGAGTTTCTTGTTACATCCATCAGATTGTACCAATCAGATTTGAAGGACAAAATCTAGGAGGCTGCAAAATCAGATTTGCAATATATGGAAAGAGTAACAAAATTACAACAAGGTATTTTGCAGTAGAAAATTGAAGACTACAAGCTAGGAAATGATGAAATTATTAGGTATAGAGGAAAAATTTATGTACCAAATTCCCAGGAATTGAAAAATATGATATTGAGAGAAATGAATAGTGTACCTTATGTTGGGCACCGAGGGTATCAAAAAACTATTGCCGCTATCAAGAGCCAATATTATTGGCCAGTAATGAAGAAGGAAGTTGTTGATTGTATTGCCAAATGTTTGGAATGTCAGAAGGTCGAGGTTGAGCATAGACACCCGGTTGGTTTGGTATAACCATTACCCATTCTTGAGTGGAATGGGAAGTTGTAACAATGGATTTCATCACCAAACTGACCAGAACAAGAAAGCAACATGATTCTATCATGGTAGTGGTGGATAAGCTTACCAAAGTTCCCCATTGTATTCCAGTGAAGCTCACTCACAAGGAAGCCAATGTTGTTGATATTTATATGAGATAAATTGCTTGAATGCATGGTATACAAAAGAAAATTGTGTCTGACAGAGATCCAAAATTCACCTCGAATTTATGGAAAGGATTATTTAAAGGATTTGGAACAAATTTGAATTTTAGCACAACTTATCATCCAGAATCTGATGAACAAACATAGAGGGTGAATCAAGTGATTGGGGATATGCTGATAATGTACGTGATGGATAAACCATCAAAATGGGAAGACTACCTACACTTGGTAGAGTTTGCTTATAACAATGGGTATCAAACATCTTTAAAGATGAGCCCATTTGAGGCAATTTATGGAAGAAGGTGCAACACACCTGTAAGCTGGGAAAACACAATATATAGAGAAGTGGTTGGGCCATATTTACTTAGGGAAATGGAAGATCAGATGTCAAAAACAAAACATAATTTAAAGGTTGCTCAAGATAGGCAAAAAATCTATGTTGATAAGGGCATAACTCATAGGGAATTTAAAGTGGGCGACCATGTATTCTTGAAAGTGAAGGCCAACAGAAGTTCCTTGAAGTTGGGAAATTGTTCAAAGTTGGTAGCTCGTTATTGTGGGCCATTTGAAATCCTAGAAATGATTGGGCCTGTATCATATATGCTTTCATTACCTGCATCAATGTCTATTCATAATGTATTTCATGTATCAATGCTCAAAAAGTATGTACCTGATGCTAATCATGTTATTGATTGGAATGTGATTCAGGTGGAGCAAGAATGCTTTTCAGGTGCATCCGGTGTGCATATTGGATCAAAAGATCAAGCAACTCTAGAATCAATCCATAAAGCTAGTAAAGGTCTAATTGACCTAGCACTATCTCGAAGATGCAACTTGGGAGCACAAGGATGCTATGCAGGCAAAATACTCATATCTTTTTTAAGGTTTTTGAAATTTTGGTGGTAAATGTGTATATATATTACATTGAGGATAGTGCATAAATAAGGGGAGGGGAATGTAACACCCCCAATACCGAACCCCATTTGTAAATGTGAATATGTTTTATAAGATGGTGATCCAGGTTATTATAGGCCAGAAGGCTTATGTGATTACCAGGTCGGAGAGCCTAGATGATAAATGCCAGTGAGGCTATTTTTGTATATGTAAACACTCATATAATTAATAAAATACATCACTGCATATAAAGCGACCACGAAAAAATAGTATGGGGGACTAAACTCCACTAGGAAGGGAAAGGGGGGACTAAGAGCCTAGGAAGGGGCTAATCTAGAGGGCTTATCCCCAAGGGAATATTATAATATTATTCCTAAAGACTAAGGTATGGATAAATATCATGTTATCCTAAGTTCCTATGTGAAGGGGAATGAATCACAAATGGAGAGGAACAAGTTCCTTGAGATCCATGTGTCATCAAGGGAGCATGCAGTTATATGTGGGGAACATTAATCCATTTTCACCATTCTTTCCCTTCAAGAGTCACTCCATTTTCTCCATCATTCGACCTCTGCATCCACCACACACTCCTGAAGCTATACGCAGTACCTCCCTATCATGGGTAGTGTACTGTTACCTTACCCGAGCTAGTATTATTCCATACCTGCGCCAGTACTATTCCTTAATTGAATTATGTTGTTGCCATCACCTGTTCCTTACCCATTTTCTGTTGTTTCCTTTACCTGAACATGTACCTGGTTGACTTAAGAGTTGGACTAAAGAGGTGGGTTGTCAGGCCTGTGGATTGAAGAGGCGGGTTGTCAGGCCCGTGGGAAACTATCTCCAGGTGAGAGAATTGTTGGGGAAGTGATTCCCCGAGGGAGCCCAACTACAATTATAGTGCTATAAGACTTCCTCTACAACCTGTTGTTGAATCCTTGGAAGGGAAGTGGGGTAGCTGAAGGAATGTTGAGAAGAGAAGGGGCACACTTCCTAGGGTGGGACATACATGTGGGGAATGAGAGGTTGTAGGATTTTAGTTTGAGTTGGATCCTGGGACAAAATCCTTCATGTTGACTGTGTAGCTTCAGCCTGGTTAGAAATCCCTTTACCCGGGTGGAGTTTAGTCCCAGCTCGGGGGTGACCCACTGTTGAGAGTTATGAGAAGTGTGGTCTAAGTATGGGATGATCGTGGAAAGTTTGAACGCAGTTGGTGGTCTTATACAAAATATAAGTATTAATTGTGTGTTAATTTATATTCTACACCTTTATACATGTGTTTATGTTTATGGGTATTTCTTGTGTATGCTGCATGTATATGTTTATTATTATTTCTGCATGTATCTGTGTATTTGTAGAATATAATTGTTTTCTTAAAAGTTTATATATATATATATATAGCATATATATATATATATATATATATATATATATATATATAGATGATTTTTTTTTTAGTGGGATGACCCAATGGTCTAAGAGAATTTTGGGTATGTTACACTTGGACAAAAAATTCATGAATAATGGATTGGGTTTAAGCATCTTGGACAAAAAATTCATGAATATTAGTTGGGTTAAGCATGAGAAAGTATGTCTCAAATAATTATTCCACCCACCAATATAATTCAAAAGAGTTTCTTGCATATAAAGAGGAATGTCCAATATTAATTCCCTCTTTCTAAACTCTTGAGCATATTGTTGCACATTCTTCCCTCTACCTTGCCTTAGATTCTATATTTGTTATTGCATATACCCTAAAGGATAAAATTTCTTCTTTAATGTAGCTATTAATTCATACTAAGAAGATATCATTTTACCTTTCTTAATAGGATATTATTGACTCTTACTCTCCCACTAGATCAATGTTGTACCCCCTAGTCAAAGAGTAACTAACTGGACTTTTGCTTCTTCATCCACAATTCTTTGAACCCTACAATGTACATCAAATTTATTGATCCAATTATCCAATTTATCTGCATTAATCTCTCCATTATACATTGGGAAATAAAATTTCACATATAATTTTAACAAAGGAAAATTAGAGTCATCTTTCTCTGGGGAACTAAAGAGGAACTTAAACTTGAAGGATCTTATGGATATGGAGGAGTTTGAGGTGAATCATCACCACCTCCTTCTCTCTTACCTTGACTTGGGCCTTCTCCCTTCTTCTTGCATTCTCTGTATAACTCTTCAACCATGGTTTTCATGTCAAGAAAATATTTATGAAACATTCTTTCAGATTTGGGAAGGGTTTCTTCCCTTTCAAGTTCCATTTCTAGTTGTTGGAATGCATGTATCGTACCAATCGTAGAATTGTACTCTTTAAGCGAACGTTCTACATGCCTGATCTTAGACCTGGTTAACATTCAATACCAAGAATTATGAAAATCCAAATCAATGTATCCATGATCAAACGATCTAATACCAAACTTCATCCAAAATTGGTGCTAAAACTACTTCGTTACACTAATTTTAATTCAAATATAAAGCTTCTCAATTTTCCCATAATTTCATTAAAAAATAGCTTAATAAATTTAAATCATCAATTTAAATAACTGAATTTGAGAATAAAATAGAAATAATCATAAAAAATACTGAAGAAATTGGTAACAGATCTCACTCCTCCTGAGCTACGTCTCCAGGTCCACCTTAAGCGAGGAACCAATCAATTAAAGATGATGCAAAGTACACAATTTCATCTCTTTACATCAAAGAAAAATCTTCAATTTGCAAAAGAGTCACTAGTGTTCTATAAGAAGACAATACAAGAAGCCTCCCAACCTTCAATGGCTTCTTCCCACAACAATGAACACTACTTGCCTATTTTCCCAATAAAGGGTCTTTGCTATCTCTTTAAATAAAATTCGATCCATTTTATAATACTTTCGAAGTGCATGGTATAATGTTAAGGAACTATCTTTTTTGTAGAAAATGGTGGGGTTCAAATCCCTTTGAATCCACTAATTTCATTTTTTTCAGGATAACATATCCCACATACAATACATAACATGATTTTATATTATATAAAGCTCCTTGGGAATTATATACAAGGTATTGTAATGACACACAAGGAGTACTTTGTGGGTTTCATTAATGGCATGTGATGCTCATGGATTTGGTTGGTTTGCACAATAGAAATACATTTTATATGTTTTTTTTTTAATCTCGTCGTTTTAGTTCTATTCCACATTGTTGGAGATTATGAATCTCAATGGATTTTTAGTAACAACCTCCACACATATCATTTGAGTGTGAAGTATTGGTGCCATGTTGAAGCCAGGATTGCAATATTTTGGACAGTACCATACATACATCCAGCCTTCCCATGTATTTCCTTCTGATTGGTCCATGTGTTATAATTTGATATAGGTCCATTCAACATTGTACCTTTTTTTACATGTTTTCATTTAACTTCATCAAGCCATATATTTTACATACAATGTCTCTTTGACCCCATGTTGGAAAGATATTGATAATATATTCAATGTATAGACATTTTCAATAGAATTTGAGACCATGTCATTGGATATATTGTGGGTATCCTCCTGTATCACTAATCCAGGTGGATATTGGTGGCCACCCACCTATTCCAACTGGCTTCTCTTGTCCATTTTTAGTCCAACACGTTCTTTTGTACTTCTTTGTAATTGTGGGTTCTACACTTCTGGGGATATTTGAAGCCATACACATCTTCCAGGTGGATACTGGTGGCCTCTCACCTAATCCAACTAGATTATTTTGTATTTTTTCATGGCAACACATCTTGTTGTACTTCCAGGGCCATTTTGGAGCCCTGAACAATGTTTTTTTGGCTCGCCACACTCAAATTGTAGACAAAGTCAGATTTTGATGGCCTAATGTGTAGTTCTATAAAATACCTTTCCAATGGGATATCATGTGCCTAAAACAGAGGTTATATTCAAAAGTTACAACCCCAGGTAGTTGAGGTACCAACTTACCCATAGGGGCCCACATGACGTTTGGTGTTTCACCTCCTAGGGTTAGGTTTTTGGATGTCTAGGGTTTTGGAATTCATGAGTAATATAAAAAATGCCTCTAGAGCCTCATTGTAATCATTCTTATCAAACGGATTCTCATCGCATAGCATCCACATCTCTTCTCAGAGATAGCTACCATCATTCGACCAAGTGTTTCAGTTCTGCAGTTTTACAGTTTCAACCTATTTCATTTATTCAATAGAAGTTTTTTTTCACTGGATATATGTTTTATTATTCATGTCTCTGAGTTTATTGTATTCATTATGTTAATCAGTTCGTTCTGCCCCTAAATCCTAATGAATCACTTCTCTAGTATTGGTTGCAATTGTTTATTCACTTCATCTACTTTCAGAATTGAGTATCTATACAACCCAATATTTATTAATGGGGAGTTAGGAAACAAATATATCTCGTCCTCCACTTCCCTATTAGGTGGTATATCTTTAGGCTCCAGGAACACTCCTTTGTATACCTACAACAAATCCTCCAACTATTGTTTCTTTTTTTGGTACATCCCTCCTGGTATGCATTTACTCTTTGTTATAGCACAAAATGCCACACTTATGCATTTATTCCATGGCCTAACCTTTTCCTTTGGCTTGCTAGACAAATTCCCAACGTGTCTCATGCGAATCATCTAAAAAACATGTCTTTTGCACATATCCATAGTCTCATTTGATGCACACTTTCTCCTTATATCTTTCTCTACTCTCTCCTAGAAAAAAGTAGTTATTTTTCCAGTTTGCACATTTGTTTGTGAGGGAATATTTCAGTCTTCTCAATCTAGTCTCGATCTATTGTGAATTGACCCAAATTCATGGGGGAAATATCCTGTCAAGAGAATTGGCGACCATACTGGAGATTTCTCCTAGTTTGGGTCAATTTGTTTAGGGTCCCTTGCTTGTTCCTTTCCTTGTTGTTATTTCTGAATTTTTTGGGTTTTTCATTGAGCTTTATCCTCTCAGGAGTTTCTTCCAAGTTCTTAAAACCCTCATCTTTGGAGTGGATTTTTATTTTTTCTGATATTTCCAAGCCATCCACCATTTGCTTCTCTACAACCCGCATACATCCGTGAGTTTATCTTCTACATATCATGGATATCCACAAGTTGCACTGCACACATTCATGGACCTGTGTTAAAATTTGTTTTTTTTTAAATCCCTTTTCCTCTGGGTTTGGAGTTTGGTTTTTTCAGTTCCCTTGAGTGTCCTAAGTTCCTTTCTAGATTTTGTCTATTTTGGAAACGTTTATTATATAGAAAAAGAAAAAAAAGTTCTTTGTGATTTTCATTTTCAATTATAAGGTTCTAAGGTGTTTGAAGTTTCAATCTTGTTTAGCCCAAGGTGTTTCTAGTTTCACCGATTTTTTCAGTGGCCATAGGATGTTTGTTTCTCTCATTATACCTTCTTTCTTTATTTGAAAAAGAAAAAGAAAATTTGCATTTGTTTTTTTTTCATTTCTTTTGAAAAAATGAGAAAGAAACAAAATACGCTTATGTGCTTACAACTCCTTTATTGAACCCTTTCCTCTCATCATTACAAGAAAAGAGTTAGTTATTTAGCATTCAAGTAGTTAAATTTCCATGACACTTTGGTAGTGGTAGCCTTTCATTGGAAAAATAAAAGAATCTAGCTGTGCAAGTTTTGCATTCTTGTTTGCATTGGGTTTATGAAAATAAATATGTAGTGTGCATTTCAAGGTGTCATAAATCTTGCATTCAAAATGTTTTTCTTTCATTGAAAATAAAAAGATTTTGCTTTGTAAGCGTAGTTGCATCCATTTTTCATTTGAAGAAACTTCATTGTGTTCTTATTTTGCATTACTTTTGGAGTCAGACAGAATATCACCAAAGTTTCATCCACACCCTTTCTGAGTAAAGAACAACCCATGAAAATGAATGCTTAACTAAAATCCATTAGAAACTTTCATTTTTCTAGGGTGAACAAACAAGTTTAGGCTAGGGCCTTGGTGTAGGTTGGAAAGTAAATTTATCCAAACCAACATAGGTGTCTGAGATAGGGAGTGAAGAATCCAATTGTCGTATAGGTTTATTTTGGAAGCTCCTCTAACACAGGAGTTAAACACAAGGTCGCATAATAAATAGCCAAGGAGATTCCCCTCCACATTTGAACCAAGCGTAGCAGAGAGATTGTGTATTGGGGGTTTCAATCATACCCATACCTCTGTGAGAGGCGGTGCTTTCGAGGATTTTGGATTTGATACCCTACCGACACGTTCAATCCTGAATGTCAATTGTACCCCCCAGGCACTGACTATAAGCTGGTAACCATAGTTTCTTATCCTAGTTATATTAGAAGGTTACCACGGGGGTTTGTTGTAGTACCTGGGGAATATTTTTCATCACACATTTCGGTACTTCTCAAGGGTGCCTCACAAAGTGAGGACACTTGCATTGGATAAGGTTGATCTATGGAGGTCAGGATAACTACTTATCATACCTTCGTGTGTTGGACCGCGAGACTTAATCAACTCGTGCCTCCATTCAGAAGGGCCCGAGCCCACTTTGTTGTTATTCTGGTCATAAGACTTAATCCACTTGAGTCGAAATATTAACAGAGTTGTTTATATTTGTCTTGTCTTTTAGGGATTTGTAGTGGTGTGATTGGCGAACGTAGTTCAACTTTAGGATGGTGAGTAGATTGTCACCAAGAGTTGATCTCTCAAAATGGTTGATCAATCGCCCCGAATATCATGGAGAATTCAAGGCCTTCCACCCGAGGAAGAGGTTAGGAATAATTATCATCTACCTCCACAAAGGCATCATCTTGATCTTTCCGACAATTTCCTATCGATTGGTTAGACCAAGATCTCAAACATTGATCCTACAGGAGTTAACGTTTCGTAACCAGAGGAGCTAATCATTGAGGATATTGGTGCTGAGGAGTTCACTCCACACTTTAATCCTCCATTATCTAGTACTTTTCCATTTCCAATCATATAGGTTCCACCTCCCAGATCAGACCTTACTGATAGTATCCCTCCCTACTAGGACACAATGGACAACACTCTGCCAGTGTCAGGGTTAGAAGACCGCACAAATTCCACCTCGGTGATAGTCACCGACGGAATATTTCCTCCTATTATGTTGAACCAAATGATGGGTGTGATTAAATACACCATCGTGCATAAACTAGCAACATTGCGTCATCGGTCCCGCTCAAATTTCGAGTGCAATTGCATTGTTTTCATCAACAACAAATGATTTTTCATACAAAATATACACAATTTATGTGCTTGATAGATTAGTTATATCTCACTCAGCATCCCAATCTTTGAATGTTGGTGCAGGGAGAACTCCATCTCCTTACCCAGTTGTTTCTTAGGGCAGAGATCACATTCCTCCGATAGCCCCATTTTTTGGAAGCAAACCTTTCCAATATTCCAGACCTAACCCCACATGGATCTAGGGTGCATCTATGGGTAGTGGATATCAATCTGCTAGTATGTCTTCTACATCAACCCCATTCACACTTTACAGTGGGTTCAGGAGTAACCCTTTCACTGCATCTGCTATGTCGGCAAGGGGAAACCCCTTCCAAGGTTAATCTGTCCCCTGAAAAGGAACTTTTTCTTTGCTAGGGGCACCTTTGGGGAGTACCCCTCTCCAAGTCCAATGGAATCCATCTCAAGGGATGTCGCAAGGGGAAAACCCTTTCCCAGTCAGCCTACCCCCATGCCAATATTTTTTCCTTTGCTTCCAATCAGTCAATGAAATAACCTCGATTACCATTTATGGAAATGTTGCATTTGCTAGAATTATCCAAGTTGATTAATAAACCCATTCATCATGAACCTAGATGTTCTGTGGTCCCAACCAAACTACCTTCGGACATACCCAAGTTTGAGGGGAAAATGGTGAGGATCTATAGGATCACGTAATGACATTTCACTTGTGTTGTTTATCCAACTTGCTTAATAACGATTCAATTTGATTGTGTTTGTTCCAATGTACTCTTACTGGAGGAACTTCCAAGTGGTACATTGAACTTGAAAGGGGGAAGTACTAGACTTTTGGTGATTTAGCCATGGCTTTCCTAAACCATTTCCAACTCCTTTTCTTGTATGACGCCAAAACAAAATTGCTGGAAAATTTTGAGCAAGATAAGGCCACACACATTTACGATCATATCTGAGAATGGAGGAGAAGTAAGAGATTTATTAAAGTTACGGTTCTGCCAAATTTTCTCCTTGAATGGTTCCTGAAATCTCTACTCTCGTACATTTTGAAGGATGTTGTGACTTCAGAGTGTTTTCAAAAGAACAAGTGATCTTTCAGGTGCAACAAATAGAGCTCATTTAATCTCAATTGAGCATGCTCTATGATATTATTTTGGATTTGTCGCATTCTACTCTCAACTTGGAAAAGAAAAAGTCTAACCCACATGTTAATGACATAGTGGGTTCTTCTCAAACTAAAGCCGCAGAACTGGCTACAAGCCAGATGTAAAAACTTGTTATTCAACAACCTATGGTTGGTCCAACCTATGGCTCGACCACCCCCACCACCCAGTATTTTGACGTACAATATGTGCAAAAAAATAATTCAAAGGTTCCTCAACAACCCGATGCGAAGAAACAAATCAAGGGTAAGAAGGGTAGTGGGGGTAATAACAAAAAATCTCATAAGAATGTTGAGGGGGCCAAAGATGAGAAAAAGAAGGTGAAATTTCCTTGCAATATTTGTGATGAATATAACCTTACACATCAATTCCCATAGATGAAAGAATCCTAGCATCTTATAAAGTTGAATCAAGAGCAACAGACTGTTGTTTTGAAGAATCCCTTTCCACAAGGGTAGAGTTTGCAGGGTGGTTCTTCCAACTTCAACCTGCAAGGGGGCACTTCAAGTGTGCCTCTATCTAATGGATATAAAGGAGTAGTGAATATTCTTAGCCATTAAAAGTTAAAGGATGTAGATTTTTCAACAAGATCTTGGAATTATGATAATCCAGAGTCGACTAAGAAGAGTAAGGCTTCAGAAGATGAGGCCCCTCTTCACATAGAGAATCCTGAGAAAGAGACATTGTCACACATACCTAAAGGTGTCTATAAATGGAAAACACATAACCCTAATGAGAGATCCACCCCAATTATTTGATTATTGAGGATTTGTCTTAGACGCTTTGTGCAATTTCTGCGTTGGAGGTGCTCCAAAGTTTCCCCTCACAATGTGATGCGTTGTTGCCTTCCATAGGAGTTGTTGATTCCTCCATTTAGCTCGTAATGAAGTTTGATTCTACTGATGTGAGGAATCACCTTCCATATCGTGTAGATTTCCAAATTGGTGTTGTTTGCAACAATCTTTTGGTTAATAGAACCGTTTTTTATGAGGGCGCTTCGACGTGCGTAATGTCCTTGTCATGTTGGAAAGCTATCGGTTCTCCTAATCTTACCCCCTCTCCTACCCTCTTGACTTCCTTCGATGGATGATCATTTCGACCACATGGTATGATTCATTCTTGTACAGTTAAGCTAGGGGGAAACTTCATTTGCGTGGAAGTTAAATTAGTCGACATGATTCTCGACTATAATCTATTGTTAGGAAGAAGTTGGACATATTCCATGATAGTTGTGGTCTCGAAAATATTCTGGATTATATGATTTCCCCATGAGGGAATAATTGTAGCCCTTGATCATGTGGCATCCAACCTTTCTGATGTGGGAGAAACACCTAAGACTACTGTCCCATGGATCAAAAACTCTTAGGTGGTAACTGAGAGTATTGGTTGTGGAATGTACCCTTTTCTTATGGGATATTTTTATTTTTCTGCACCAATTTCGTATGTTCACGCCACTCTAGTCATCTTCCAAAAGACAGGTTTTAGGACTTTCATCAATAGGGTCGCTTTGTTTATAATGTCGTATATGCATGATCCATGGATGCTACCCTCACTGTCTAGTTAGGTTGAGGGTCGAGTCCATGTCAGGATGGATGAAACCTTATCTGCAGATGAATATCTTATCAAGCCATCCAACACACCATGAGAGACCCATATCAAACTCCCTCGGTCACGAAAGAGGGTGATATTTTTCCCGAGCCTGTTTGGGATAAAAAATCTTCAATCTTCGAAGACCGTTTAGACATTGTTTTTCCATCAAATGAAGTTGTTATTGAGGAAATGGTAGGAGATGAAAGGCCATGGGGGAATATGCATCACAGATCATATTCCCTCCCTAAACTCGATTACGTATATAATGGAGAGTTTAAGTCATCTATTTTTAGAAATGTTGATAGGACAGTCAATCCCTTGGCCAGACATGGTGTCTACACCGAAGGAAATATGGCTAATATATCGGAGATGATCCCAATAAAAATCTATAGGAATCCTAATGTCATAGAAAATGTATTCATTGGAGAAAAATGATCACAAGACAAGATCGTTCAGTACACGAATTTTTTTAAAGAGTTTCAAGATGTGTTTGCATGGTCTTATGAGGAAATTCCTGGCATCAATCCTCAGATATTTCAACAAAAAATTTGAACCTACGAAAACATAAAGTCAGTTCAAAAAAAGTTGAGACCTGTAAAACCTAGGAAGGTGACGACAATCAAAGCATAAGTGGAAAATATGATTATTGCGGGCTTCATTTACCCTGTGCCTTTGAGGGAATGGGTATCCAACCCAGTTCTGGTTGATAAAAAATAGGGTACAATTCGTGTATGCATGGATTTATGGGAGTTAAATAAGGTTTTTCCCAAAGATAAATTTATGACGCCATTCATCGATAAGATTTTAGATGAGTGCATAGGGAGAGAAATGTTTTCATTTATGGATGGTTTTTATGGTTATAACCAGATTGAGATTCATCCAGAGGACTAGCACAAGACAACCTTTATATGTCCCCGGGGAACCTTCTCTTATAATAAGATTCCCTTTGGTCTTAAAAATGTTGGTGCTACATTACAATAGGCCATGATGTTCACTTTTCATGAATTGAAGCATATAGTGGAGGCATACTTAGATGATCTTACAACTCATTCGTATAATAGATCCCCACATCTCTTACACCTCTGCTTGTTTTTTGAACAATTTCGTTACTATCAAATCTGATTGAATCCGCACAAGTGTATATTTTGTGCGACCTCTAGTCATCTTCTTGGGTTCATCGTTTCGACGAAGGGGATCATGGTTGACCCCTTAAAGGTTGAGGAAATAATCCAATTTCCTCCCCCGCGTATGATTAGACAACTTCAGAACCTACAGGGAAAGGAAAATTTCCTCCGACAATTCATGTTGAACTTTACCAACATCACGAAGGGTTCATGCACCTTTTGAAGAAAGGGATCCCATTTTATTGGGATGAATCCTCACAACGTTCATTTGAGGCATTAAAAAAGGATTTTGTTTCGACTCCTTTGCTGAGTCCCCCCGACTACAATCAATATTTCTTGTCATATTTGGCAGCAGCTGAATACTCAATTGGCATTGTTATTGTTCATGAAGATGATGAGCTCTAGGATCACATCATCTATTATCTAATCCTTGCATTAATGGGTCCTAAACTCAAGTATTCACACATTGAAAAGTTGTAACTGGCATCATTTCATAATTTCCAATGACTTCGACACAACATTCTTCTACATAAGATGACCATTATCGCCATTATTAATCAATTCCAATACGTTTTGACTAGGCGAATTATTGGCAGGAAGTACAAAACAATATTTTTGTGCTTCAATAATTCAATTTGGATTTTGCATCCGTGAAATCCAAGAATTCTTTGGTATTTTCTGAGTTAATGTCAAAGTTCCCAGTTGAGAATGAGGAAAGCGAATTGACAAACTCATTTCCAAATGAGCATATTTTCCACATCTCTTCATCTGACTCGTGGTATGGAGATATTATTATATATCTCCAGAATCTGATTTTCCCTCCAAAATGTTCACGAGATGAGAGACGACAAATTCATCACATGGCTAAAAAATACCTCATTATCACAGACACATTGTATCGGCGTGGGGTGGACTCGATTCTTCGTCATTGTTTGAATTTTGAAGAAGCAGAGGCTGTGTTAAATGACTTTCATAGTGGATCATGTGGTGGTCACCTATCTAGGTTGGAAACAACCCAAAAGATTTTTCACATCGGATACTTTTGGCCCACGATATTCAAGGATTGTATTGAGGTGGTCAAGAAATGTCACCCATGTTAGATCTTCACTAATCAAATGTGCACGCATCCTGATCCCATATTTCATGTTATTACTGTTGGCCCTTTCACCAATTAGGGGGTAGATTATATGACATGCCACTCGGCTTTGGCCAGGGGGAATCGTTACATTATCATTGCCATATAATACTTCACCAAGTGGGTTGAGGCTATGACAACATTTTCTAACGACGGGGAAAATGCAACACTGTTCTTTTTTAATCAGGTCATAACTAGGTTTAAGGTTCTGAAGGAGATTGTCACAGACCACAACAGTCACTTTCAGAACTACATGATGATTGAATTAGCATCAAAGATATGTTTTAGGTAGGATAATTTGTCTACCTACTATCCTCAGGACAACGGCCAGGTTGAAGACATAAAGAAATCATTAAAGACGATATTAAGAAGAATGGTTAACTCAACCCAAATGAATTGGTACTTGATGCTATATCCAACATTGTGGGCTTATTGGACCTTAGTCAAAACTATTACTGGTTTTTAGCCTTTCCAACTTTTCCATGGAGTGGAAGTAGTTTTTCTAATTGAATGTGAGATCCCTTCATTGAAAATCATGGTCAACCTCCTTCCTGATACGACTCATTTTGAGGAGCACCTAATCTATCTTGAACATATTGACGAGAAACATCGAGATGCAGCCTTATCAAATGAGGCACACAAGAAGCGTTTTCAGTCTAAGTATGATAAATTCGTTCATCCTAGGGTTTTCTTCAAGGGAGACCTTGTGTTGGTCTATGACCAGAATAAGGAACCCCTGGGGGCAGGAAAATTCAACCCCATTTGGTACGACCCATATGTCGTGCGATGGGTGTTGGAGAAAGGATCTTATGAGCTCACATATTATGATGTTAATCTATGGCCGGAGCCCAGAAAATGGCTCTATATTAAGAAGTAATGTGCTTGAGCCCAAAGGCTCGAGCATTAACACTTTTTGTAACTATTTTATATTTTGTACATAGTTTTGTTTTGAAATTTTTTGTTGCATTAGTAATTGTTGTGCTTCTGATGTGTGGAATATGTCTGAATATTTGTTGGCCTACTTCAGATTTGAATATGACGCTAGTCACCATACTCTACATTTAGCATCCACTACATGGGTAATCTATTCGCCTTTCAACCAACTGGTATCTGTTGAAGGTGAGTGGATCGAGTAAAATACTAACAATGTCGTCAAGTATAGCGCATTTGTTGAGATTTTGTGAGATGAATCGTCACATGGAATTAGTCACATTCAACTATTCTTGGATTTACAGTTGGTGGTATCGCAATTAAATGGTTCGTATCAACTACGTGATTCAGTGTTGTTACAACTTTTCCTTAGGGCACATCTTCTGGAACATTCATTTGATGCTATTACTTATGAGCATGTTCCTAGGATATATAATGAACTAGCTGATGCCTAGGATGGTTATATTTTAGATTAGCATTTACATCACCAGTAACGTAAGCACACACATTCACATATAAATATTTTCACTTGTAAGTAAAACACATAAAAAATATATAACGCACACACACACATTCACATATAAATATTTTCACTTGTAAGTAAAACACATAAAAAATATATAACGCACAAAAATGTATAGTGTATATATATATATATATATATATATATATATATATAGATATATATATATATATATATATATATATTTATATATCTAAATGAGATCCATAAGTACAAAATGGGGGTCCCCGAGCCCCTGAATGCCATATAATGTTATATTAGTAAAAGAATGGTGCTATGAGCACATAATGTATCTAGGCCTGAGGTCGATGGACTCTATCATAGAAAATGATGGAGTTTGGAAAATGGTCAAACAATCTAACCCATGGTCTGGGTACCCCCACGACATGGCGTTGCATGCCTAAGGGGAGGTCATCAATAGTATCCATAGGCACGTTGCGAGTGAGGCCCTCAAAGTTATTTCCCACACTATGCAAGGTCCTAGTTACATTGTCACTGGGACCTACCTCCTCTTTGCCTCTTCGGTTGTGTCACGAGACATTATCCCACCTCACAGGTTCTCTATTTGCATACAAATTAAAGTACTTATCAATATGATGGATCTCACAAAAAGAATAGGTCTTTTTACCTTTTCATGTATACACACACACACACACACACACACATATATCTCTATATATATATATGATATATATATATATATGAGGTATATATATTCAAAAAATAAAAAATTAAATAACACAAAAACAAAGTATCTATATCACGTGGCTCATCCTCAGGAAGAATGATGATGTTTGGATCGTTAGTGAAGTCGATTTTGACATAAGGGTAATCCTTGATAAAGGGAGTCTATCGCTCCCACCAACTGAAAAATTCATTATCATAAGGGTTGGATAATTTCCCCCCTCCTAGATGAGCTATCAACTAGGTCCATCAGACCATGGCAGGCCATGGTCACCAATGTCCTCATACATATTTCCTTGGGCTCATCATATGAACCCTCTCAAGGAAGAAGGTGCATAGGACACTCCCGAAGCCAAATTTCTTAGTATTATTGAGCTTGCAATCTGTAAGTTGAGACTTCATGAAGTTTATCATCATTGTACTCTAGTCGAACATAGAGGGTCTTAGGAATTCAACCCTGTGTTTCATTTGGGCCCGAGAAACTAAATGCAAAGAGTTCCTACGATCCACACCATAGTGTAAAGGATGGCTTGGAGGCTCAAATTGGTAATTTGTTTGATGGGAATCTGAGATCCACTCTTCTCAGTGTTGGCATCATAGTACTCATTGATACTTCACCCACCTCTTCCTTGAGTTTGGAAGTTTGGTACTTTCCCTCTCCTAGACAAACTAGTGATAAGGTAGATATCTTCTACAGTGATTGTCAATAATTGCCCCGTGAGCATAAAGGATTCAACATCATGGTGCCAATATCTAATCAAGATATTTAGTTATCCTTCGTTGAGCCCTCATGCCACCAATAGGAAAAAAATTATACATGCCACATTCATGTAAATCTTGTTTGGCATCGTCATCGTCAAAGACCGCCCAATCCACCTCTTCATGTTCACGCCCTCTCCAATGAACAAACATCTTGTCAAATTTCCAAGAAAATTTAACTGAGCATTTGTCTTTTGGTATTTTCTTTGGGAATTAATAGCCTTCATTTCTAACAGTCACAAATATCTGTGACTAGTATTTCTACCAGCTTTGGATATACACAGGATTCCTTAAGGCAACCCCCAGATGCGTAGAGTCAATTTTGACAAAGAAGGGTTAAGCCCCTTTTTTCCATGAAAATGAGTAAAGGAAGAAATGAAATTGTAGGATAGGGTGTAGGTACTTACTTGGTCGAGACGACAAAGGATTTCGTTGCTCCAAGCTCCACGAATCCTTGTTGGAATTTCAAGGGTTTTTGGTAATTTGGGTAATTTTTGGTAACATGGTTAAAATGACTTAGTAAATGGGTAAATATGCTAGTATTTAATCAAATTGTAAAAACCCACTTCCTATAGTTTTGATATGTTTCCAAAATTTCAACTAATAAATAGTCCCTTATAACTTTGTGGTTGTTTTTGCAGGTCTTAGGCTATACTTTGGATAATTTGTGGTCTATTTTTGTCGATTGGTCGAGTCTTTTGCAAGAATCTGGGAAGGTAATGTTCTCGTAACTGGAATTTAGTATAGGGTGCATTCACTTGAACTGCTTGCATTACAAATTGTCATTTCTTCTTAAACCTAGGGTCGACCCCATTAACAAGTGATGAAACCTTCTCATTTGATTAAAAACATCGTTTTGTTGATGGTAGAGCCTACCTTCCATGGGTGCTTTAGTTTATAACCTCATTGTATGATGTCGCTCATGCTGCAGGATTGTTCCTTACGCTCAGGAGTCCCAGTTAGCCCCATCACGAGTTTGCATTCAAACTTCATTCTTCTTACTCAGTCTTATTCTTTCCATTACCCGTGAGACTCCCTCCCTTATATGTTGCTCACAACGACATTGTGGAGTCTATAGTTAAGATCTTTTTAGATTCCTTAAAATTGAAAATATTGTCGAGTGATATTGTTTCGTTCACACTCATTAAATGGACCTGAAGAAACGTCTGTTTGACACAAGTTTACCCTTTTTCAAACCGAATAGACTACTTACAAAAAATCTATACTCTAGTCTACTAGCTAGAAGGGTTCTCCTCAATTGTTTTTTACACTTTTTTGGGCTCAGGAGACTAAATTTATGAAAAAGGACATTGGAGTTTCAGTTGATCTCTTTTCAGAATCCTTAAACATGACAAGATGACAAAGTGAACTTGTTTATTTCACAATTGTAAAATGGATTTGAAATGACGTCTTTTAGGTATAATTTTAACCCTTTTCCTGAACGAACAGACTATTTATGAAAAATGAATACTCTAGTCAAACTTTGACTAGAAGAGTTCTCCTTGGTATTATTTTACTCTTTTCCGGGCCCTGGAGACTAAACTTACAAAAAAGACCACGATGGGAGGTTTACTTCCTAAAGTTGAGTGTTAATTGCCTTGCATATTGACCACTCACGCTTTTACGCCTAATGTCAGTTGCAACATGTTGTTGTTGAATCCATCACTTATGCATTCCTATCAGTTCCCAGCCTTGCAATTTATTCTTTTGTGACTCGACACCTTATCCCTGGAGGAAACACTCCCTAAGTGTCCATATCTTGCACATGCTTTCCTTTCATTGATCATAGGTATGTTCCTTGCGCTTTGGAACTAGTTTGCTTTCCCGTGACACTCGTTTCTTCCATTGTACTATAACATTATTTAATTCTTTTTTAAGGCTTTAATAATATGAAAAGGACCAAAAAAATTAAAAAAACCAAAAAGAAGGGGGGAAAGTGTTTATCTCTTGTGTTAGCAGCAGTCTTGTCACCCTTGAAAAAATCACAATCTTGAGTCGACATCTCCTAATTTTGGGTCTAGTATGGATTCAAGAGACTTTTTCTCATTTTTGAGTTTTATCTTCCCTGGTTGGTTATTATTCCAACTATATGGAGCATTTTTGTATGCCTCCTGTACCACAAATGTATCCCATATTATATTCCATGCTTCCTAAGTAACATAATGTGTCATGCTTCTATTCAAGGGAAAGTTTCAACCTGAGTCGACCATTTTGTAGTTAGTTCCTGACCCTGCAAGTTGACCTTCCTGAGTTAGTCAAGTCAATCTCATCATCATTAGTACCTATCTTTTTACTATATTTATTTTAAATATTTGGACTTCTTCCACCCCTCGTGTTGGATGATGACGGATTCCTTAATGCCTTCCTTGCAGCGGATCTCTTCCCATCAAATTCGATACATATTTCTCTAGGATAGGGATATAGATTCATGTTTGGTACCTTAGGGATTGCAGTCGCCAGTAGAAGGCTTCCTCATTATTGACAGTGGGAATACATCAATTTCCCCCGATCGATATATTCTTCTAGGCGTTTGACATCAACTCATTTATTCGCACTTGTTAGATTGTACCATGGTACCTTGACACCCATTATCATTACCAATGGGTTGTCTCGCGTTTGTTAACGGTATACATCAATGACTGGTAATAAAACAATATCTCATTATGTTCAACTTCGACTCATCTATTCACATAGTTTAGACATGTACCATGATGGATCGTTTTGAAGATCTCGGGTGAAGTACGAGCATCACGTCTTTTGTGCCCCTTCCCAATCCATATGTTGCCACCTCATGGAAATTGGTACTTTTAGAGGATCATATTGTTCTCTCCATTGGTCCACTATATCCTCTGTTATCGATTTTTACACATAGATCCACTGTGTATCTCTTCGTGGATATGATCTACTTTGACATGGATCGACTGTGTATTTTTCGTGGCCATTCTTGATAATTCATTTATATCACATGGATCCACTGTGTACTATTCATGGCCATGGACTATAGCTATATTTCACATATACCATCGATCTGTAGTGTACATGATTTGGAGGCCATGATTATATCAATCCTGAGCATGGGTATGCCCGACTTGGGAAGATAAAACTCTTAGTTAATGTCTGTTGATGGTTTTTGTTCTTGGATCAGTTGTTCGGGGACCTCCACTGGTTTACTTCAACGCATCCTCACCTCTCAGAGTTTATAATTTATTTCGGCCATCATGTTTCCTTTCTGACCTCACACATTAAGGGGCATCTTTTATAGAAAAAATTGTCACACTTATGAATTTGTGCCATGGCCTAACCTTTTCCTTTGGATGGCTAGACAAATTCCCAACTTGCCTCGTGAAAAGCATCTAAAAAACATGTATTTTGCACATATATGTGGTCTCCTTTGATGAAAAGTGCGTAAATATGTGACTTGTCATTGTAAAACCTGCAAATGCCCTAAACAATAATGAAAAATAAAATAATTCTGAGTTTTCAGGTGGGTTTTTCGGTTGGGCTCGTTTCCTAATGTCCCCATGCCCGTACAAAATGGATTCCAACTTCCCTAACCCCTTGGGGAATATATAAAAGCACCATTTAGGGTTAGAATGAGGACAATTCTTTTGGTGCAAGGTTGTGTTGTTGAGATCTAGCAATATTCCCTATTCCTTTTTCCTTTGAGTATCATCCCCCAACCTAGAAACTCCTTTTTCGGTGTTTCTTCCTTCTTATATAGTCATAAGACACCTTATCCTTATTGGTTTATTCAAGGAAGAGCCTCATTGTTGAGTATATGCTTGAAGGATCTGTGGAAGAACCCGAGCGATTGGCTCCGAAGCAGTTCTAGAAGTGAGTTAGGTTGTAACTAACTTTGATATTTGGTGTTAACATAAGAGTTCTCTTTACCTCAAATTTTGTGTTTGTTTCAATATTGTGTGTTATTATTCTTCATACTTGCTTTGGATATAATAATAATAATAATAATAATAATAATCTATTTTTAAGGTCACGACCAATACAGAGACCAAATTGGTGTATGAGACCCCCTTTGCTCATTGATTTTGACTGGTAAAGTCTACGAAGGTATACATACCCTACCCCCCTTTGGATTTGAACTTGTAACCTCTTATGACAAAATACATGATATATATTCTACTTGATTATGTAACTACCTTGATGCAACATTTGTCTGGATTTCATTTTGTAGGCTTGTTCCGACAAAGGTCAGGAGTTCTTTGAAGGAAGGAGCAAGGATGATATCAAAAAAAGGGTTTAAGGTGCACACTTTCTCCTTCTCTCTTTCCCTACTCTCTCCTAGCAAAAAGGAGTTATGTTTCCAGTTTGCACATTTGTTTGTGAGGGAATATTCCAGTCTTCTCAATCCGGTCTCGAGATGTTGTGGCTTGAGCCAAAGTCACGAGGGAAATATATCATCAACACTCTTACTGATTCTTCCCCCACCCGATTCTCTCTTAAGAAAAACAATACATATTTCTTGCTAGAACCGATCAACTTTATGAATTGATTGGCACTTACTAGAGAGATCTTTGATTTACTTTTGTGTGTTATTTATGCTGAGGGACTAGAGAGTTCTCAACACCAACATCTCAATCTCTTAGTCGGCTAAACCAAGAAGAGGTGAGAATGGTCACCTTTTTTTATAGCCTAAACTTAAATACATTAGACCCTAACAAGAAGTCTAAGTATGAAATCATTATTTGTCATTTTGGAGATATTAAATTTTTATGTCTTTTTGCAACTATGTGATTTTTAGACTTTTTTTATGTGCATGAGAAGTAAATTAGACTAAAGTTATTGTAAAATAAATAACAAAATTAAATAGTTAAAGAAGAAGAAATATGGACAAACTTTGTATTTTGAAGATATATGATTTTTGTGTATTTTGCCTTTATATTATTTTGTATTTTGTATTTTGTATAAAATGTTAAATTAAACAAAATTTTACTGAATAATGTAAGTGAAAAACTTAAAAAAAAACACTAGTACATATTGTAAAAATTTCGACGTTCTATTTGTGGCGTTATGGACAAAATTGATCATAATGTCGAAAAATTGGCGTTATGGACAAAATTAATCATAATGTCGAAAAATAGAGGAAATTTTAATTTTTTTTTCCCATATTGCCCGATAACGTCGCTATTGCCACGTTGACGTCTCTCTTGCCACTTTATCGTCACTCTTTCCACGTTTGCCAAAAAGTAAATTCCAAAACAAAAACAAAAAGAGATTATAATTGGATGCCAATTTCTCCTCCATCACCGTTTCCTTCTTTCTATTTTCCAAAGACAAGCGGAGGATAGACGGTTTGTAAGATCAGTTTTCCCTTCAAAATACCTCGATCGCGTGTTTAAATTCCATTTTTAGGATTCCGTTCGTATATATAGGGTCCAATTATTTAACAAGTTGAATGAAATGTGTGGCCAATTTTGGTGGGAGGGGACTGATTTAGGTGCAGGCAATGCATATTTACGGAATTTCTCGTGGAGATGAGCAATGCAGGACCTGTGATGGACGACGACATGGACGTCAATGAATTCTTTCAAATCCTGGCAGAGCCCCCAACTTCGCCTGTAAGCTCAAAGTTCATGTAATCCTTGACCCTTGAAAGCTTAAATTTCGTTATGTTATGTTTATGCCGTTCTTTGTTTTCTTTTCTGCAAAATAGGACATACTTAGGGTTTTATGTGATATATAGGAACATCGAATGGTATCGCAGACATCATATTTATCATCCGCGGATTTTGGTTTTGGAAGTGGGTTTTAAAATGCCCTTACACGGCCAAGAACCCTGAATTTAAAATGGCAGGGCCTCACTGATGCAAGGATGGCATTAAATTTTGTTTCAAACAATCATTATTGCAGATTTTCTTTTGGAACTTGGTTGCAAAAAAATATTCTTGCATTGACCATTATTTTACCCTAGTGTTGCAATTGCAAAAGTAGGTTCATGGTCTTGTAATCCTCTCAAATTTTATGTGGGTCGCTATTTTGAGTATGTAGTGTACAAACCCATATTAACTGTTATGGGGGGCGGAATTGCCCTAGTTATCATGACTGGTTTTTTATGCATATAAAATAGCTGGTTAGATGCCCAATCATAACAAACGCATGCATTTTTTTCTCCCCATTTCCGAACAACTGGGTGGATACGCCCCGTAACTGTTGTCATGGGTTTGTACACTACATATTAACTCCCGGCGAAGAGAGGGAAAAAATATTAAAAAAATTTCTAGGACAGGGGATAAAACATTTTTGGGTTGATGCCCCCCTCAACATCTGGGTCGTTGCTCCACTTAAGAGTTTTGATGGGATTGACACCCTTCTAACAAAACTGGGGACGATCCTGTAACAGGGGCTGCATCCAAAGTCCCCTCAGGGGATGCAGGTTGAGTCAGCTCACACCCAGGTGTGGAATAGGTGCACCCATGTGTGCGTGCATCTTGGCTACTTGTTTTCAAGATGTAGTTTAAGTCAAGATAACTACAAGCTCAATCAACCCTAGTGCCACGTGGGAGGAAAAGGACAGGATGAATACGACTCAGCTCTAGACATGTTTAAACATTGATTGAACTTTAATTTGAATCCATTTCATTTTG
>SNQJ01S0107893.1:11144-29746 GCA_010110895.2 Picea sitchensis | reverse complement strand
ATATTGATGAACAATTATAAGGTATAAGTGTTTGTCTTTTTGTTAATCATTATTGAAAAGTGTTTGTCTTTTTGTTAATCATTATTGAAACTTGTTTTCTATATATTTGTTTATCGATTAAAGATTGTTTTAAACATTCATTTTGTTTTAAATTATTTTAATAAAATTAAAATTTATATAAATCTTTTGTTTTAATCATTGATTGTGTTTTAGATTATTTTAATAAAATTAAATTTAATATCAGATCCTTGAACATACAAATATAGGAATGAACTTGAAAAGAGATAAGATAAAGTGGATGTTTATCTTTTTGTTTCTCTTTCCATTTATTTCTTATTTCTAGCATATGCATTATCAAAAGAGAGGACTAAGAGACGTCAAAATCATTGGAGGCTTGGAAGAATTATGTCCTTATAATGTTGACAAATGGAACTATGTCCTTATAATGTTGACAAATGGAACTATGTTGGAAATCTAAATTTCTTTAAAATCTATTATTTTAAAATTTGTAAATCTTAATTAAATTTTAAATTTTGTAAATCTTAATTTCTATAAAATATATTATTTTAAATTTTAAATTAGATAATTCATATTTGAATCTAAATTTTTATAAAATTTATTATTTAAAACTTTACTTTAGATCATTCATATCCTATGCCATTGAGATTCAATATTTGTACTCATTTATATGCAAATGAAATGTGAGTTTTACGAGAATTTAAATATTTTATATGGACATGCATTGGACTTGGAAATAATGGATTAAGCGCTAGTTGTAAGCACCAATTATAAGTTTTAGTTGTGAGAGTCAGTTGTAGGCATGTTAAGAGTCAATTCATAGTTGAGAGTCTAGTTGTCTTTGGTTTGCATGTAACTGACTCGGTAGAGTCTTTTCCTATATAAGGATGTAATCCGTCTTCATTGAATAATATAGAAGTGAGCATAGACTCATCGTGTATTTGTTTCACATATTTTATCTTGGTATCAGAGCCACAAGAGTGAGGTGTGGAAATATTTGTTGCTCTGCAGGCTGGATAAGAAGAGTCGCGTGGGTTCGAATTGCATGGAAGAGGAGGTTATGGTCAGCGTGAAGACTGTTGCATGAGTTTTTGAGATCTGGTGCAAATGCATCTGTTGCATTTGTGAAAAAGCGTGAGGTGCGGAAAGCATGTGGTGTTTGAAGACATGGATTTTTTTCCAATCGTGAGTTTTTGCTGCATTTGTATGGACGGATCAGTTTTGTTTCTTGTGCATGTGGAAAGCGTCGACCTCATACAATGCTCTGTGTGAGTATATAATAATTTGAGAAGCCACGATTTGCGTGAGCATTGGAACATGAGGTCCGATCCACCATCTCCCATATGGTGCAAATCCGTGAGCAATTTTGCATGCGTGGAGTGAAGGAAAATCGGTAGTTTGCATGCGTGAGTTTTCATTGGAGTTTTTTTTTTATTAAAGAGAGTTAAAATCTTAGATCATTCCTTTTAAATAGTGAGGTGGAGTGGAGTTATAAATTTTATTAAAATTTATTATGATAGTTTCCTAAAGCATGAGGTGAAAATGGTGGAAGGAGTTATTCATTTTATTATTATTATTATTTAAAAGTGGATTATTTAAGAGAATACTATTTGTGAGATTTTGTGTGTGACCATTTGTTTTATGGAAACAAAAGTTTGGTGATTTGAGCATTCAGAAATCTAGCACAGGAACCCAGAGAGGAAGGGTGTGCTGAGGTTATTTGCATAGCCGAGATTGAGACAGATCGGTGGTATCCGAAGGTAGAGTGACAAAAAGTTGCATATTCTTGGTGTTTCACTTGCAAACAATATCTTGCAGTGATGGTGAAACTGTTGGTAGAGACCTACCTCAATGAAGCCAACAAGTTAGATGGCTCGAACTTCATTAACTGGAAATTCAAGATGCATATGCTCATGGAAGGCTATGGTGTATGGAACATTGCGAAGGGAATTGAAGTGAAACCTGATGTGGCTGTAGGTGTGACAACAACACAAATCCAAGATTGGGAGAAGCGCGAAAACAAGGCAAAGGTATTATTGCACATGTCAGTTAAAGAGAGCATAATTACACATATTAGAGATGCTACAACTTCTGCTGCAACATGGAAAGCTCTTAAATCATTGTATGAAACTGGCAACACAAATCGCATTTTGTTCATGAAAACTAAATTGCTAGGTATTAAGATGGATGGAAATGAATATGTTAGTTCATTTTTAGGTCGTATTAAAAATGTGAAAGACAAGCTAGTAAATATAGGGGAAACTGTTTCCAACACTGATCTGGTCACTATTACCTTAAATGGTATGCTAGAAGATTATCATATGCTCATTTCAGGTCTCGCAGCAAGGGAGAATCCTCCTATGTTTGAAGAACTGACAGGTATTTTGCTGCAAGAGGAAGAGAGGCGTGGGAATATGAAGCCTCCGAGTAAAGATTTGTCAATGTGGTCAAATAATAGATCTGCGAGAGGGAGATCAAGAGTAAGAGGCAGAGGGGGAAGTTCAAGGCAGAGAGGTGGTTCATGGTAGAGAGGTAGTTCATCACAGAGAAGACAACCTCCAAATCAAGGTATGAAATCTAATAGGAATGAGTCAAAGAGTTGTTTTTATTGTGGTTGACCTGGACATATTGTTAAAGTCTGTCATAAGAATAAAAGTGATGAGGCTAGGAATAAACCTAAAACACATTCAGGTCATTATGCAGAAAAATATTCAAATCAAGATCTCAGATTATGTATTGCTAGTGATGATATTGATGAACCCCCAAATTTTCACTCATGGGATCTTAGGTTGTTTGTGTTTAACGCTGCTTTATCTGCTGAAATGGATGATTATGATGCCTGGTTTGTGGATTCTGGAGCATCAGTACATATGACTTGTAATAAAAATCGGTATGTTAATTTTAAAGAAACACAGAATGGTGCCATCATATATCTTGGAGATGACCGTGCTCATCAGATCAAGGGATATGGAGACATTCCTGTGACATTGCCAAATGGTACTGTTCATCACATTCGCAATGTGGTGTATGTGCCAGGAATAAAGAAAATTTTGATCTCTGTGTCCACCATTATAGATCAGAACTTGAAGTTTGAATTCTTCAAGAATTATTTCATAGTGAAGGATCTGCTGGACCACTTCTAAACTCTTGCAACGGGAGTCAGAGTAGGAGGTCTATACAAACTTGATGTTACCAGCAAAGCACATCATGCAGTGACTTCTGCCACTATGCCAACAGAGATTCTTTGGCATCAAAGGTATGGACACATCAATCATCCTGATTTATTGTTATTACAGAAAAATAATATGGTTGAAGGACTTCCCATGTTAAAGAATGAGAAGGTTGATTGTGATGGATGTGCATTATGAAAGATGCACAGAGATGAATTCCCCTCTAATCCTGATAAGAAAAGGAGAGATGTGTTAGATCTTGTGCATACTGATGTTTGTGGGCCTATGTAGACTAGGTCTTTAAGAGGTGCATTTTACTTTCTGTTATTTATTGATGATTGCATGAGATACACATGGGTTTACTTCCTTAGATGAAAAAGTGATGTTTTCGAGTACTTTAAGGAATTCATAACCATGGTGGAAAAGAAGACAGGAAAATCCATCAAAATCCTCCGTTCAGATCAAGGGGGAGAGTATAAATCATGGGACTTCAACAAATATTGCAAAGATAATGGAATAGTACAGTAGTTTACAGTACCTCACACTCACAGCAAAACGGAGTCGCTGAAAGGAAAAACAGAACTCTGGTAGAGTGTGCACGCAATATGATGAAAGGTAAGAATCTCTTAAATGCATTTTGGGCTGAAGCCATAAATATTGCAGTTTATTTAAAGAATAGAAGTCCAACAAGGTGTCTTGATAATGTTACTCCTTTCGAAGCCTTGAATGGTTCCAAACCTGCAGTTCATAATTTGAAAGTATTTGGGTGTATTCCAAGCCTTGAATGGTTCCAAACCCAGCTCATAATTTGAAAGTATTTGTAATAAGGCTTTTTCTCATATTCCAAAGGGGAATAGGAAAAAATTGGATGCTAAAGACATTAAAATGTATTTTCATTGGGTATTGTTCCGAATTTAAAGCATACAAACTATTTGATCCTACTACTCACAGAGTATTTGCAAGTAGAGATGTACTTTCCATGAGAAGGAAGCAAAAAATCATGACGACAACAACCATGAGGAATGGCATAGAATTATTGATGAAGGAGTTAAAGAAGAGTAGCAACAACAACAGCAACCCACATAGCAAAAACCATCCCCACAGCGACGGCAGCATCAACAACAAGAAGGACTCATTGGTATGGACAATTCAAGCAGTTACATTTCACCTAGAGGTGAAGAGAGATCTTCACAAAGTGGGGAGGAAGATAATTAGTTGAGAAGATATTTAAGACAAATTGGCTTCCACGTATAAAGACTATGTTCTAATGAGTAGCATTTCAAATAACATAGAACCCATGAGTTTTGATGAAGCTAATGAACATGATGAATGGCTAAATGCAATGGAAGAAGAATATAAATCTATAATAAAAAAATAATTTGGGAATTGACCTGAATTGCCTTAAACATAAGAAGTTTCTCCATTGGATGCAAATGGATATACAAAACCCAATTTTAAATCGATGGTAGTATAGATAAGTATAAGGATAGACCGGGTGGCAAAGGGTATTCACAAACATAAGGTATTGATTATGTCGAAACATTTCCGTAACTTATCTAAATCTCTCTGAATACTATCATATCGTTAATTTCTTTAGCTACAAAGTACCATTGAAGGCTGCATCAGTTAGATGTTAAATGCAGATTTTGAATGGTGAGTTAAAGGAAGAGGTTTTACCTTTACTCACCCTCAAGGGTTTGTTGAAAAGGGAAAGAACACTTAGTGTGTAAGTTAAAGAAAGCATTGTATGATCTAAAATAGGCACCTAGGTCATGGTATGAAAAAGATAGACTCTTTCTTCAATAGGGTTTTATGAGGAGCAAGATTGATCCAAATCTATATACCAAATTTGATGAACAAGGGTATATAGTATTGATTTCATTATAAGGTTGATGATTTTAATAAGTACGTAAAATGTAGAGAAGTTAATTGATTTAAAAATCAAGGAGCAGCTATTAAAGGTATTTTGAAAAATGAAAGATCTTGGTGGAGTTACATTTACCCACTCGTGTCTCTAAAGTTTGGAAATGCGCATCAAAAATTTCGCTTGTTGTGGAGTAAGTATGTATGAGAAATATTTAAGATATTTAAAATGGATCATTGTAACTCTTCTATTGTTCCCATGCAATAGAATGCGGAACTTTCCTCGCGGATGATGGTTCAAAGGAGGTGGATGACACTATGTATAGATAGGATGGTGGGCAGCCCCAATTATCTCACCACAATTAGACCTGATATTTCATATTTTTTTGAGTGTGTTAAGTCAGTTCATTGTGAAACCTCATGAAATCCATTAGAATGCAACAAATGCAATACTCAGATATCTAAAAGGAACACTCGATTATTGTATTAAATATAGTGATGCATATGATGTCTAGTTGGATGCTATTCAGATTTTGATTGATGGATAACTGGATGATCTACATCACCCACTAGATATATAGCGTCAACATTGGATCCGTATTGTTTCATGGAGCGCTTAAAAGTACCATCAGACTTTGTCTCTACCTAAGAAAATATAAAGCTCCTTGTGTGCAACAACTTCAGAAGTCAGTTATTAAGAAGACTTCTTCAAGATGTCGAGAAGAACGAAGGAAATTAATGGCGATCGATGTGATAATCAAAGTTCAATCAATATTGTGAAGAATCCAATTTTTCATGCAAGGACAAAGCATGTTGAAGCTCAATATCATTTTGTTAGAGAAACGTTGCACTCAAATGAAATAACTCCTGTGTATTGTAATACTAGTGAAAAATGTTATCGGATATTTTCTCACCAAGCCTCCTTGGAAAGATTGCCAGTTGAACTGCTTAAGGAGATGTTAGGTGTAGAATTCAACCATTCTCCATTAAGGGGATACTTGGAAATAATGGAGTAAGGGCCAGTTGCAAGCACCAGTTCTAAGCTTCCTGGGCCAGAGAGTCACTAGGTATTTGTTAAGAGTTAGTTCATAGCTGAGAGTCTAGTTGTCTTTGGTTTGTATGCAACCGACTCGGTAGAGTCTTTTCCCATAAGGATGTAATCTGTATTCATTGAATAATATATAAGTGAGCATAGCCTCATCGTGCGTTTGTTTCACATATTTTATCTATTAAAAATGTTACCAAAAAATGCGTTTATATATATATATATATATATATATATATATATATATATATATATATATATTTCAATGACTAGTTTGGACATTATTTGCTTAGTTATTTTTACCATATAAAGCATTGATAGTTCTTAAAATATGGTAACCCCTTTTGTTTTTGTTATATTTGGTTAGATTGCAGAAAATTCAAATGAATGTAGGATAGTCCCAAGTGTTACAAACTCATGATCAATCATTGAATAACAAATGATTTTTGAAATTGTTTAGGAATCGTGTGTGTGAGATTGAATTAACAATAACATGCATACATTGTATGAAAAGGTTACATTAAACCAAATATCTAGGACAAAACACATTATGTCGGTGAGAGTCATAGTTTAAAAAAAAATCGATTGATCCAAGTTCTAACCAAGAAAGCTAAAAATCCACAAAACCATGCATAGATTTTATTTTTGCATGTAAATCATTTTACATATTGTTGTAAGAAACATGTTACTTGAAAAAACATATAGAACTTGTAGAAAAGAAAAACCAAAGTACTCACCTTCTGAGGGGTAACTTGAATTCGATGCTTCTTTGCAACAGTGTCAAGAGTATATATGTTATTTTTCCTTCTCTCCATTAGTGCTTTATAATACATAACTTTGTTCCAATTCCAAATTTCAAAGAGGAGTGTCCCTAAAAGTTTAGGAGGATTTTACTATAGGGGAAGAATCTATTTGAGAAGGGGGTTCACCTGTTGGGCATGTGCTGATTTTGAGGAAGAATCCAATTTCGGAAAGTAAATCTTAAATTAGAAAAACATAGTCAAGTGTGAAAAACGAGGAAAAGCCGCGTGTAAAGGAGGAAAGTATGCAAGACACGCATGTAGGAAAACCTAACCATGCTAGAGTTAGGTTTTGGCAGGAGATTGTAATATCCAATGAGCTTGTAAAAAAATACAAATAAGAACCTAGGAGGTATAGTTCGTGGGTTGCTAAGTTTCGTATGTTCGTCAAGGCACTATCAGAAGAGCTGATACCATTTTGTAAGTTGTTGAGTTGTAGGGGAGAAAGGTAGCTATAACTTGAAGGTTGTGGATCATAGGTTGAGGAGCTTGGTATGATCTAGTTAGCCTCACAAAGGTTGTGGAGTCTTTTTCGTGATTGTATGAATGAAGTTGTAGGGCGCGTGGTGCCATATATTGAAAAACCATAATAAATGAGACCGAGAAGCCGATTCGTGGACGTGAGGCCAAGAGGGGTGAACCACTGTAATAATTCCATGTTATGTGAATCGCTTATTTCATTTACTCTCAGAAGTAGTTAGTTGGATGAATGAATAATTCTCGCGGAGATCCGGCTATATGTTGATTTGCTTAATGCATTTTATAGATTTGTTAGAATGCATGCATACACTTAAGAGATGAATGGATCTTAAGAATAATAGAAGGAACCACCAGATCAAGGATAAGGAATATGAATTGCAATCCCATATCCCTACTCTTTCCTAGACTAGAAGCATCTGAGCATTGCATTCACCCATATGACTAACTCGGGTGAGGTTGTGCAGTACATCCTCTGTGTTGCGGTGCCTTATGGTTTACCTAGAGGGTCAATAGTTTTAGTGGGTTTTGTTGGAAACCTGTTCATATCTAAACCTGGGTCAACCCAAGATGTAGGAAGAGAGAGTAATAAAAAATAAATGGTTTTCTTTCCAGCTGGAACTACATGGAATTGAGTGAGTGGGATCCATGAAAGAATCGTGCATAAAATGAAAGTATAGAAGGGAACATTTAGATCATGGAATCCAATGAAGTCGGAGATTGAAAGATGGTTGAAAACAAAGGAGCTTGAGTTTGCGCAGAAGGATAACAAAAACCCTAAGTTAATACTGAACAAATATCTGGATAAGTACATGCTTAGTGACTTGCATGAGGTCTTTTTTTGTGATTTCTCGAATGTGTTGCAGAAGTGGCTATTGAGGTTGAAAGAAAACCACCCTACGAATCGAATTAGACATCTTGAATGGAATCCTATGGAGATCATGCAGCTACAACAAGTTAACAAAAAATTCATCCGCACAATAGATTTCTAGCTAGAAAATATTGTTGCAGGGTTTATCACAAAATTTGTAGTAGATACCGTGAAGTCCTACAATGCAGTAGAGAAAGAATTTCTCAAAGTACCTAGAGGTAGGTATATCAGATCATTGTATACTTCCATCAAGATTTTACTGTATAAAAAAGGTGTAATGACTATGGCATCAGACATCTAAACTTCCCTGTGTGCATGGGGGAAGGGGGGAAGCACTGACAAGAGGTGGAGAAATGGAGGAAGAAATGGATAAGGGAATTAAGGAGGAGGCCATGGACTCAACCATGTTGGGTGAAGATCAGATCAAGAATATCATGGAAACAACTAGAAAAAAACGTAGTGGAGTACCCTACCAATATAAGATGAATAGTAATAAGAGATCCATAAAAGATAGAGAAGGCTTGGCAAGTGATGAAGAAGAGGTAGAGGATCTCCGGGATGTGGAGAAAATTGAGGCAATCTTGCGTGCAACATATGAAAGGAAGAAAAGAGGTCCAAGGGAATAAACAGAAAGAATAAATCCTATCCATGTCAGTGTCAGTCTGGAACCCATAACCCCATGTGGGACTAATACACTAGAAAGAACACCATAGTTTAGAAAACTTAATTTTAGTGGAAAGAAGACAACAGGAAGTGCACCCAATCAAGGAACAGTGACTGGAGGAGCCAGTTCAGGAAGTAGTAGTCAAGTATCTACCCCACGCGGAGGTAGTAGGTCATCACAGTTCAATATGGCAGGACATGATCCCACCATCTGGTTAACAGAGTTCAAGGGAGAGGCATCAGAGGATCTTGAAAAACACTTGTTTATCTGTGAGAATATTTGGGAAGAAAATAATATCACAGATGAAGATACAAAACTTACGGAGTTAGCTATGATACTATGAGACCACACACTAGATTAGTACATGAGATTAGATGTAAATAGTCCACCAGGAACAACAAGGATGATTGCAGATGTCAAGTATCTACTGATAAACGAATTCTAGAAGCCTAGCTGAGAGGATCAGTACATGAATGAGATGATTGAATCATGAAGAAACCAGGTGATTCTGTTTGGGAGATTGATCATAGGTTTAAACATATTAAAGGTAAGTTGAAGTATGTCATGATTGATATGCAACATAGACATCTTTTTGTGAACTCACTATTACCACATCTGAAATACCCTTTGAGGCAACAAAAGTTTCAAACTCAAGCAAAGGATATACAAGCATCCTTACAATTGGAAGAGAAACAATATCAGAAGACAAACCCAACAATAGAATATATAAAGGAGGATCTGAAGAACCTCACATTTCAACTGAACCAGAATAAGAGCAAAGAGAAAATATAAGTTGTTTAGTGTACTACAAGCAGGTTAGAAGGACACCACAAGAATGAGTGCCCAAATTTTGCGCAGTATATGGAAACAGGGCTACCAAACCCATTGCCAATAGGATCATATAGTACCCAAGAGTTCATATTTCAACTTTTTCAAATCAGTGGGTCATGATGATAAAGATTGTAGAACAATGGACTTGATGAGGGAAAAAATGTCAGACACCTATAGCGTGTAGGAAAAAATGATGATAGGGAAAGTTGCGCCTCAATTCAACTAGGTACCATCTCCATATAACACTGCGTATCCGCAATACAATAACGCGCAACCACAATATAACTGCGCATAGTATAATCAGGTGCCTCAGTAAAATCCACCACGAGGAGATCAAACTTGATATAGAGGTGGAGGTAGAGGTAGAGGAGGATTTGGAAGAGGCAGAGCATAAGTAGTGTTCCATAAATTCCAACATCTAGGACACTATGCAAAGAATGCCCACTTCCACCTGCAAAATGCATGTATTGTCGTGCAACAAACCATGATATAGAGGACTGTCCAACATTATTGGGAAAAATTCAAGAAAAGAGGAATCAAAACAATTAGAGTGTTCAGTGGATTTGTGCAGAAGCCAGGGATGATGGAAGAAATATCAACATATTTACGCACAAGGGAGATAAGACAGGAGATGACACAGTACGACAGGATCCAACGCAACACCAATGGGTGAAGAAGAACATTGAAGCACCGAAACAGTTCGACGCGGGGAAAGAAAAAGAAACATTCAAGGAGGCTAGATAGGAGTTCCTCACACAAGATGTTTTGTCTACATCAGTTGTGCAGCATACTTATAACATTAACAATGTACAAGATTCCCTTATCAATGGACCACAACAATGAAACACAAGTTGTAGAGAAAGTAAGTACCATAAAAAAATTTCTGCAACCATGTGTTAAGTTATTGAATAATCCATCGTTTGTTAAATTGTTGAAAAATATGTTAGAAAGATGTAACGTAGAGGTATAGGGGAAGTTAGAGAAAAATAAATTCAATCACCTCCGCTTAAGAAGGAGGACAAGCATAGAATTCAGATTGAATGCCAACATTGGAGATTTCAATATGGGAGACATTATATTAGACTTGGGATCTGAGGTCAACGTCTTACCTAGGAAGACATGGAAATGTATGGGAGATCCCACATTAGGCTACTCAACTGTCTAATTGAATCTAGAAAACCAACATAGAGTTGTACCAATTGGAAGGCTTAAGGGTGTGATAGTAGATCTGGATGGAGTGCTCACTAAGGCAAATTTTGAAGTGATATAAATAGTAGATGGTACAACACCTTATCCAACATTTCTTGGATTGGATTGGGCATTTGATAACTAGTCCATAATAAAATTGAAGACAAGGAAGATGACCTTTGAATCAGGATAATACAAAGTTATTGTGCCATTAGACCCTTCAGAAGGGGAAAGGTTCGCAGAACCAACTTTTCTAGATTTAGAGGAAATAGACCAGTTATACAAAACAACTGTGCGCGAAGAATATTATGTCAACCCAACCACAGATGGAGTACTCAGCTAGAGGAGCATCACATCATGTGCTTCTAATTGGAAAATTGGCAGCAAAGATTACATGAAGTGTCCACAAGAAGGTGTGCAAGAATAGACTGCGTAGTAAGGTGGTTGGGTACAGAGATAAGATAGCCTCCCATTTTTCATGGCATAAATGAATTAGAAGAATTCCTAACAAGATAAGAAGATGAAGTGTTAGAGAACCAGAGACTCTTATCCCTGGACATTGCACTCAAGGCAACACCTGCAAGATGGTGGGGTGCGCACAAAGAGGCAATTAAAGACTAGTATCAATGTAAGCGAATATTGCGCATCAGATTCGATGAAGAACAGAGCAGCAATAAAATGCAGAGATATAATGGACAGGGGACACCAGCACAACTTTTGGAGAGATGAAAAACACTATGGAGGATGAAACCACTAGAGGAATGGCCTCATCACTTCATCCATACATTGGAAGGAATTCCAACAAACTGGTATGTAGACCAGGAACTGCATAGAGGCACTACATAATGGACAACATTAAAATAGAATTTTATAGTAACCTTCTCATTCAAACATGAGAACCCAAACATGGATTCAACACTCAAACAGATAAGAGGGGTGATATTTATTGATGAACCAAAGGTTGGAATCATGAAAAAATACCAACAACAAAACTAGAAAATAGTCAAACAACTACTATCATGTTATCACGTGGAAGAAGGACCAGATGAAGATGACCCGTGCAATATTCATATTACATAAATTCAAGGGGAAAGAGAGGTGGAAGGTCCATCTTTGGAATCAGAAGTATTTGTTGCACCTATCAAAGTGAATAAATTTAATATTGGGACAACAGATAAACCTAAAATGGCAAGTATTGGAGACTATTGAGACAAACAAACAGTGGAAAGAATAACAACATTACTACACGAATACAATGACTTGTTCCCAACAACATTTACAAAGATGAAAGGAATAGCAAGAGAGTTAGGAGAGATGAATATACCTCTCAAACCTGAGGCTAGATCCGTCAGAAAGAGATCATATAGACTGAATCCAATATATAATTAGAAAGTGAAAGAATAAATTGATAGAATGTTAGAAGCTGGAATTATAGAACCAGTAGAAGAATCTGAATGGATAAGCCCTATGGTAGTGCAAGAAAAGAAACTAGGGGGATAAGGATTTGTGTCGACCTGAGGAAACTGAATGATGCTTTCCTACATGAACAATTTCTTACCCCTTTTATAGATGAGGTATTAGAGAATGTGGGAGGCTAGAAGGCATACTCATTTACAGATGGATTCTCAGGTTACCATCAGATCAAGATAGCTCCAAAAGACAGGTACAAGACTACTTTTTCCATAGAATGGGGATCCTACCAATACAGAGTCATGCCTTTTGGGATGAAGATTGAACCAACTATATTTTCAAGGGTAGTAATAGATACTTTAAAGAAGTTCATACATCAGTTTTTAGAAGTCTATCTAGACAATTGAACTATATAAAATCTATTAAAAGATCATCTCGAAGTGTTAAGGTTGATGTTGGAAAGATGCCTGCAGTGTTCGATATCATTGAATATCAAGAAGTGCATCTTTGGGACACCTTTTCGAATATTGTTGCGACACATAGTGTGAAAACAAGGCTTGCTAGTAGATCCTGCCAAGATTGCAATGATTGTTAATTTACCACCACAAAAATTAGTGCATCAGTTGAGAGAATTATTGTGACATACATGCTGCTACAAAAACTTTATAAAAGGATATGTACAGATCACTGGGCCAATGGAAAAATTGTTAAAGAAGGATAATAAATTTCAGTGGAATGAGGATTGTCAACAAGGTTTGGACACCCTAAAAGCAAATATGGTCATAGCACCTATTCTAGTATTCCTAGATTAGGAAAATTATTTTCATGTGCAAGTAGATGCATCAGCTATAACACTTGGATCAATTCTGGTGCAACCAAGAGCATGATATTTAGACCATCCTATAGCATTTGCAAGAGGAAAAATATAAAAATCATAGTAGAACTACAATACTACAGAAAGAGAATGCCTATCTATGGTCTATGCACTTCAGAAGTTCAGACATTACTTACTAGGAAAACACTTTAAGATGTTCAAAGATCATTCAACCCTCAAATACCTAGTCAACAAGCCAGTGTTGAGGGGGAGGATCTATAGATGGCTACTTTTATTTCAAGAATTTTACTTTGAAGTGATAGTCAAACTAGAGAAGCTAAATGTTAGACCTGATCACCTGTCAAGGGTAACCAATGGAGAAGAACCTACCAACTTGGAAGACCACTTCCCTAATGCCTAGTTATTTTCATTCCAAATAGATGACAAATATTTTGCTGACATCATTGAATACTTGAGTACAGGGACTACGCCACAAGAGTTTAACACTACGCAGAAGAAAAATATGGTAGTCAGAGTTGCAGACTATCAATTGATTGCAGGACACTTATACAAAATGAGCGTAGACAATGTTTTGAGAAGATGTTTACTAGAACATGAAAGGCCTATAATTTTGGAAGAATCTCATGAGGGAATAGCTGGAGGACACTATGTAGGAAAATATACCACACAGAAGGTATTTCATGCAAGCCTATGGTGGCCAAAAATTCACCGAGGTGCTAAGGAATATTTCAAAAGATGTGATGTATGTCAAAGGGTTGGTAAAACTAATAGAACGGATGAGATGCCCCTAAGACCACAAGTAACTTTGCAGGTATTTGAAAAATGGTCAATAGACTTTGTGGGGCCAATCCATCAACCAACAAAAAATTCAGGAGAAAGATATATCATTACTGCAACATAATACTTAATAAGATGGGCAGAAGAAACACCAATAAAAGACTGTAGCGTAGAGACAGAAGAACACTTCTTGTTTGAGCAAGTGATCACTATATTTGGTTGTCCAAGGATTTTGATGAGTGACCAAGATAATCACTTTATCAACAGTACTATCAATGCTATGACATAGGAGTTTTAAGTCTATCATCTAAAGAGTACACCATACCATCCTCAAGCAAATAAAACAATAGAAGCCTTCAATAAGATCTTGGAGAATGCTCTGAAAAAAGATATGTAATGTTAACAGGGATGATTTGGACTTGAAAATACCAACAGTATTATGGACATATAGGACTACATGTAAGAATCTCACATGACATACACCATTCATATTGGTGTATGGGCAGGAATCAGTAGTAGCATTAGAATTTCTAGTACCCAGTTTGCGCATAGCAACAATTACCAACATGACAAAAAGAGGCGTAGTAAAGGAAAGTCTAAATCAACTAATGGATATGGAAGAGGATAGGATTATGGAAAGATTTCACCAAGAAGTACAAAAATAAAGAGACAAATATTGGCATGACAAACATATCAAGAGGAAGAGTTTCAAGGAGGGAGACATGGTCTTTCTCTACGATGGTAGATTTTTTTAGCATACGGGTAAATTGAGAATGCATTGGCAGGGGTCATATGAATTGAAGACTATCACATATAGGGGATCTGCACAGTTAAAATACTTGGGAGACACAAACCTAAAAGGACTGATCAATGGGATTCGATTGAAACTATACACGGAAATTCGACCCCCTAACACTTAAGAGTTATAGCACATTAAGAAGAACATGTACATAATGTATTATAGGAGAATATAGGAAAGAACAATGACAAAAAATATATAAAAAGGAGAAAAAGAGGGAAAAACAAATACAAAAATACAAAATAGAGAAAATACAAAAATAATGGGGAAAAGTATCACACAAAACTTACCCCGACAAACATCAAAAGACCATGTGTAGTGAAAAGTAAACTTGGTGCAAATGCATGCAAAAAGTAAAAGAGAACAAAACTTGGTCTATAAAAGGCGGAAAAGCATATATTTATTCAACACTTAGCAAATTTCGAGATTAGAATGAGAAAGAGAACCTGTGCCCTAGTTTTCAATTGCCAAAGTAGCAACATGAGGTCGCAATAGTTACAAAGGATGATTCCACCGAAGTTTGGTTGCCATTCCAGTTTGTCAGGGTCACCCGACAAGGCCAATGGTGCAAAGAGAGGCTGCAGTAGCCTGAAAAATATAGTTGAGCTCGAGGACGTGAACACCTCAGACCCAAAATCAATTATCCTGACGTGGGTCAAGGAAGAKTTCCCTACAATGCAACAAGAACATATAGGGAAGAGCTCTGGGGTAAAAAATGAGAGTTCAATCCCTAACCCCGACATGATGACAAGATCATATGACACAATGGGACCATGACAATTCTAGGCACAAGATGAAGTATTGGTCAAAKAAATCACCAGTCGTTCAAAGTTAGTTGGGGAAGAAGAGGTCACAAAAGTAGCGGAGGCAGGCACATCTATTGTGAGGAAGAAAATAAGGACCCCTGACAGTCTACAAATTACCCTTCCATTCCTTCCATACGGATTCCCCACTGTCTATGATATGTTGGGGAAGGTACCAAAGTTGAGGTACTCGTACCATGAGTGCACGACATGGAACAATTTCCATAATTGGCCGAGGAAAACAATCTAATCAACACAGGGGATATTGGACCCCTAAGAAGGCCATTGCTAGAGCCCGCACAGTGGATTACGGGGTTGTATAGCTCAACTATAATGAACCTCTTCGACATACCAAATTTTGGGTGCGATAAGAATGTCGGTATATGCATCAAGCAACTGGTCTCTCGTGTCCATGGAGGAATTCTTTGGATGAATAGACCAATACAGATTGATGTGGAATTAATTTCCAAAATAACAGGATTTCCTACAGTCGGTGTGATACTAGAAGACTTCTTGGAAAACAAAGCACACGAGAAAGAACTGGAGGAACAAGTGAAGACACATCTCGACACAAATAGGGGGGATAGATACATCATCATCAAATAAATAAACGACGACGCCAAAATATTTTCCAGTAACCTAATGGAATGCAAGGTGCTAAGAAATTTTTTTAGAGAGGAAGCGCCAGTAGGAGTGATCGCAGTAACTGCGCAATTCGCGAAGGGGATGAATTTCAATTTTGTGCCATACCTGCTAAACCAATTCCTGCTTGATTGTCACGACACGCAATAAAATGGAACTGAGTTCCATTATTGCTAGTTAATGATACTGATAGATCTGGCAAGGTGGAAAGAGCCTAAGTTCTCAGCATTACTAGACAAAGTAGGGAAGTGATACGTGTCCAGGTATGAGTCTCTCTTGAAGGCGAAGGATAATAAGACGCAACAGGAAAAAAATATTGTGTTTTCCATGCTGCTAGAAAAAATCTAACAATGAACAACAAACATATGGTGCATACCTATGGAGGTCGCACAAGAAGCATAGGGGATAACTAAATTCAAGGCATCCCGACATCACCTATGTATCCAAGCCCCGAGGGATCCCAAAAAGGAATGGTTAAAGATGCAATATTGTGTCACCAAAGAGGAGGTGGAGTGGATTATCAAGGACTGACCCATGCAGTGGCAATCATCGACAACAAAACCAACTACAAGGATAGACCATAAAGGCCTTGTATGGGCTACAATCTATCGGCATGCAGGAAGTACACTCTAGGGCTTGCATAGATGCCACAAATATAGAGGTGGGAAGAGGGGTCACATAGATGCTCCAGATCACATGCGACCAACTGACGGCTGAAAAGGAAGAGGAGAAGGAACACGCAGACAAGATAGAGCATGGATTGACAACGACATACAATTGGATCCCCAACAATGTGCAGGAAGAAGAGAGAAGCGCAGAGGAGAATATCAACCTCATTGCATAGACAATTGAATAGTATAGGAAAGAGATCGAGGAGTTAAAAGAGAAGCTCAATCCCATGACCCCGCCCGAGGTCCGAGAGAAGAGAAGAGCATAACCTGCACTCCAAATGGAAAAAATGGAGAAACAAGTCAACACAGTAGCAGGATTGTTTGACAAAGCAACGCAGCTTTGGACAATGCTAGAGGAGGATGAGAAGGTCCAGTAGTGGGACAAGGAGGAAGAAAGAATAAGCACAAAAATCCAGGACCTCAAGTAGAGGAAAAATACAATGAGCATCATTGAGCGTCTAAAAGGAATGAAGGATATGAAGAAGATCCAGGCAGAGTTAAAATAAGAACAGATGCAAAAGAAGGAAAAATAGGCGTGGATGGAACCTCTTCAAGAGAAAGAAATGGAGATGATCATGTAGTTGGAGGAGGAGAATAAGAACATGGTGAAAACATAGGAAGAGTGCACAGTCATGATTCAGGAGGATATCACAACGCAAGCATTTGAATCACTCACAGATAAGACCGCGCAGGTCCAGGTGAGAGAAAGAGAACTTGCAGAAAAGTTCCACAACCTAGTAGAGGATTTTGAGGGAGCACACACTGCCTAGGTGGCTCAGGACGAGCCACATGTCAGTATTGGGGGCTTGTTGGGCACAGGCCAATTTTAAGGAAGAATCCAATTTTGGAAAGTAAATCTTAAATTAGAAAAACACAACTAGAAGGAAAAGAAGCACGTTCAAGGGAAATCCACATACAAAGGAGGAAAGTATGCAAGGTGCACATGCAAGAAAACCTAACCACACTAGGGTTAGGGTTTTTGTAGGAGATTGTAATGGTCGGTGAGTTAAAAACTAGTATAAAGAAGTACCTAGGAGGTCTAGGTCAGGGGTTGCTAAGTTTTGGTCTGCTCAGTCAAGGAACTATTGTAAGATCGGATACCATTTTTGTAAGTTGTTGAGATGTAGGGGAGAAAGGTAGCTAGACCTTGAGGTTTAGATCATAGGATGAAGAGCGTGGTGAGATCTAGTCATCCTCACAAAGGTCATGGAGTCTGTTTTGTGATTGTATGAGCATAGTTGTAGTGTGTGTGGTGCCATATATTGTAGAATAGTAATAAATGAGCCTGAGAAGCCGGATCTTTGTGGACGTAGCCTGGGAGGGGGTGAACCACGGTAACACCTATGTTATGTGATGTGTTTATTGTATATTTACTTTATGTAAGCAGTTAGTTGATGAATGAATAATTATGTGAGATCTGTCATACGTTAGATTTGTTATAATGCATGCATACATTTAAGAAATGAATGGATCTTAAGAATAATAGAAGGAACCACCAGATCAAGGATAAGGAAGATGAATTGCAATCCCATATCCCCACTCTTTCCTAGACTGCAAGCATCTAAGCTTTACAGTCACCCATAGGACTATCTCGGGTGAGACTGCGTAGTAGATCCCGTGTCTTGCATTGCCTTCCGGTTTACCAGGAGGGTCGATAGTTTTAGGGTGTTTTTTTGGTAACCTATTCAAATATGAACCTGTGTCAGCCCAACAAGTAGGAAGAGAGAGTAATAACCAA
>SNQJ01S0107891.1:29565-39884 GCA_010110895.2 Picea sitchensis | reverse complement strand
GAAGTGACCATTTTGTATCCAATTTTTTTTTTTTTTTGCATAGGGATCTATTATCAAAACCACAGTTTCAATTAGGTCGAATTGAGCCATAATTTTAATGTTTAGAAAAAACCTTTTTTATTTAGTTAGCATCACTTTTTTATTTAGGTATTAATTTTAAGGTTTTTTTGAGCTACTGTATGAGTTTTGAAGGTCATGCTTGAAAAATGTTGTAATTTTGACCCCGTTTGAAAAAATGGTACTACAGGTAGCACCACTTTTTGATTTGGGGGTTGATTTTCATGGTTTTTATGCAAAAATATGCACTTGTTTTTGGCCAAAGTTCTCATTTTGAGGTCATAGTTCTTGTTAAGTTGGTAATATTGTTTATTCTATTTAATGCACATTGTGCTATGGTTGGAGGATAATGTTGTGGATGCTTTTGCTGATTTTGAAGAGGAATTTATGCAATTAGGGCTTTGTCTCATGGTATCTTGGCTAAATTAAATTAAATTTCTGAAATTTGTCTTTATGTCGTTATGTTACATGGTGAAATTTTTTTCTTTATGCTAGATGTATTTCTTGGTAAAAACCTAAGAGAGGAGCATAAGTTCTTCCTCCTCTCACAAGGTTATTCTCGCTCAAAATTAGTGAAATCTCCTTGGTAGGGTTAGCATCCTAAATCCCTAAAGTGATAGAACTTTAAGATTTTATCCCTAGACACTTGATTTCTTGGCCTATTTGAATTATTAAGAAGGGAGAAAATGTTGTTAGAGCCCAAAAGTAATTGAACTCTAGCAATCCTTCTCTTTAAGGCTTAAACCCTAAGGTCCTAATGTGCTAGCACCTTAGAGTTTAAGCCCCACCTCTTAGTCTTAGTTAGTTCAATATTCAAGCATTGTGTATTGTTTTTATAAAGACTCCATATCCCTAAAATGCATTGATATTATATCTCTCTTGTGGTGAAATTGATCAACAAACACTCTCTTATAATTCTCTCAAGCTCTCTACTAACGATTCTAATAATAACACTCACTAACTTTCTAGTAAACTTGTTGTTGTTGCAAAAGTTTACTACAACCACCTAATAAATCTTTAATTTGTTGCATACACTCATCTATTGGTGGCCTAACTTGCTCATAATTTCTTCTATGAAATTGAATAATTTTCTATGTGATGCGTGCTTAATTTTTCGGGTCAATTGTAGAAATTCTAAGTTCTTTTTATTGTTGTTGTTAAAAATTTATATTGTCGTTATAAGACTGGTGTACTGGTACAAAATTTTACCATCCATTGTAATTTTCAATGTCTAGTGTCTGTTGATGATTAAATTTTCAACGAGGATTTTTCCTGCAAAGTATTGCTAAAGCCTATTAATTATAAGCTAACAAGATATATAATACTAGTAGGTGGGACCCCCTTGTTGATTGGGAGATTAGATTTGGTTCTTATTTCATGTTATGTTGTTGTTCGACACTGCTACAGAGTTCTACATGATTGATGAAATCTTGGTTTTATTGGCGATGGATAAAGTCTATTATGTGTTGGTTCTAATTGCGACAAATGAATGATGGATAATGCATGATTGTTTTGTTGCTATAGGCTCTAATGTCATGTTGAAATGGCTTATGATATCCATTGTTACCTTGCCATTTACTCCATGAATTATTACTTGTGCCACCTGCAAAGGATACATGTTAGTAACCACAAATAAGAATAATTGAAATAAAATAATACAATGTGAATAAATTCATAAGAGATGAACTATGTCACTATGCTATACAATGTTGCACTATGCATTTTGAAGAATTAAAAGAGTGATTGTTAGTCCTATCTAACGAGGTTAGTGGATATACGATTTATTGAGTTATATGGATATTATGTGATATGCTTTATAGTGTGGTTGACAGTGGTTAATGTGACATAGGGTGGCGCTCTTGGCAATTAGTGGATGTTGGTTTCGATACATGGTTTAATTAAATGAGTTGATGGATTAGTGGGATGGTGTGTACTAAGGAATTGAATGACTGGAGGGTGGAGGTGACGTGAATTTATTTCACATCACTCCATACCCCTCCCACTAGCCATCACCCTAGCTATTGTTCAATTGTGTTTGTTGTGGCTAAGATCCGATTTTCAAGCAAATGAAGAATTGTTCAGACAAACTTGCATTTTTAAGGTTTTCGTGGTTATAGGTATGTATTGTCTCCATCCATGGACCCACTCTGGTTATGAAATAGATATTGTCCCAGTGATGTATGAGTCTATGCTTTCCTTAAGTTTGGAAACTGTGTAAATTTGTGATATTTTTCTGGAATAAATGGTTGGTATGGTTTCATTGAAATAATGTTGAAGTTAAAGATTCATTGATCATTCTGAGTTTAGAATCCATGAAGGCTCTCTGTCATCCTTATTGGTCTTGGTTGAAGGGTTTTCATTCGCTCCAGATTGGCTGGTTGTCTCCATGATTTCTTATCACCTTACCCATTCATTTTCCGTTATGGGTTTTGTTGGGTTTGAAAAACTTGTGTCACTGCGTATTGTTCACTTGAGTATGGGTTCGTTCATGTTATTGGTGTTTGCGCAAGGGGTTACGATAGCCGTTATGCCAAAGGGATTGCTTAAGTTTGATTTCTATTTCTTGGATCTGTTTTATCTCAACATTCTTCATTCGATTGGGAAAAAAATGAGCGTTATACCCTGCGTGTTCTAAGTATTGTTACAGGGCCAAAATGAAACCTTGCTCCTCTGTTCATAGTCTCTTCTATCATGGGAATTGTCACCCTATTTGTGAATTTATTTGATGTATAGCCTGTGTGTGCATCGTTGGTCTCATGGTTCTCACCCGATGTTGTAGGGGGGTCGACTCTAGTCTCCCCATATTGGTCCACAGAGAAAACCCTTTACTTCTCAAGCCCGATTTGATAGAGGGAACCATTATGTCTGATCAGGTATGCTATTCATTGTTATGGTTGGTGATGCATCATCAACAATGTTCTATCGTTGGCTCATCTCTGTTGATTATGTGGACAGTGGTTTTGGTTAATTGGGTGATTATAGAAAATGAGATTGCACAGTTGTTGTCCTTTATATTGTGATTAATGAATTGTTAACCCAACATTAGTTTTAATTGATTAAGTCACAACAATAATTCATGTGTAATGCGTGGGTATGTGTGGTATTCCTACAACATGTTAGGTTGAGTTAATGATTGTTGTGATTGAGTGTTTAAATTACCAAATGGGAGTATTGAAATCGTGGTAATTATGGCATGGCCATCCATTGAATATGCTATGGATTTTATTGATTGCACCATCAGAGATGGTCACGAGTTTTTAAACAATATGGTTTTGTTGCAAATTTGATCAATTTATGAAATTATATAGGGATTATTATTGCTACCTCTTTATATTGATTGATATCCAAGCATTGTGGATTTTTAGATTTAGAGTAGTTGGACCTGTACAGTCACATAAATACTCTGCATTTTGTCGAATGGTCTATGCATTCCAAACATAGTATGAGTTAAAATTATGATTTTGTCTGTGTGTTTAAATGGAAAGTCGAGATATTTTAATATTGATGGTTATATTTGGTTGTTCGTTATGTGCGTTGATGATATCATGCATCGTAGAAGAGTTAGACACAGGTTCTGTGACAGTATAACCTCATTACAATTTAATTTTTAAATGAATTAAGAGATAGAATCGGGCACAACTTTTGAGTCTGTATTTGATGATTGAAATAATTTGTGGGAAGTGGTTGATGAGTTGACACTGAACATAGTGGAAATGAGTGATTGTGTATTCATTTGGGAGTTGTTTTAAAATGTTAAATGGACAATGGGAAGAAACGAAACTCTTCTACAGGTTGTTGTGGGATGCATGATTGTCTTGTTTGGTGACACTGTGTTAAAAATTTGATTACAAACAATGAGTAAGTCAATGTACATAATTAATTGAATTATACACAGTAGTTTCATTTGATCACAATGACTATTTGGTTGGTGTTATTTCCTTTTACATAATGTTTTTATGGATTACTTAATTAATTTTATGAACAATATCCAATTTCTTTCCCTACCACTATTTCTCTTTTCGCTAATTACAACCCCATCGCCTTCCCACAATCATTTTTCACTCCCAGTTCTAAAATTTAATTACAGTCAAGAAAAATTATGTATTGAAGCAGTTTGAAATCACAATTTCTTGGTTGGATCACAGTGATATTTTCTTTGGTTTGCATTACAGTTGATTGTTGTTGTCTTTGAGAAGTAACCATGTTTCTTTTCCCCCTGATTTTATCATGTTTCACTCAATACAAACCCCTCACATATCCTAGGACCTTTTGTTCACGCCCTGCTCATTGAAAATAGTTAAACAATTTATATGGATTGGATTGCATGAGTCTGATATGTTGTTGAGCCAAATTCTATTTCATATTTTTAAGGAGTTTTCATGTATGGTTGTAAAGGAACTATTTTCTAATCAATCAGGCATGCAAGAATGAGCTTTTTCAGCCGAGCTAGCCATGGCAGGGGAAACCGAGGGAGAGGTAATTGGAACAGAGGCCCAAGAAGGCCAATATTCTCCATACACTTTGATGTTGATTTACAAGAGTTAGACCAGTTGTTTCAGGTTGTATTTTTCAATTGGATTGGGAAAGGAGTTGTCCAACCTAGGCCTGAAAGGCCTCCTTGCCAAGCTCCGCAAACCCCGGGTATTCATGTTCCCCCTCATGTCTCATTGCAACCCAAGGTTCCTGAAAACGACGGATGGCAAGATATTGTCCATTCGACAGTCCCCCAATGTCTTGGATGGCCCAATTTATCCTTGCTTGCTCCCCCACCTAACAACTATATTGTCCAAGTATCCCCTACCCACTCACTAGTGCAATCCTCCCATGCTAGCAAAAGATTGAAAACCGAGGCCCATCATGCCCCTAATAAAGGAAAAGTCATTGCTACCCCTTCCTCACCATCCAATGGCTTTGATAAATCTGTGTCTTCCTAGATGCACTTGAGGGATGATTGTTCTCATGTGATCAACGAGATTAGGCCTAAAGGCTCAACGCAGCCAAAGGAAAATTCATAGAAATCAAAGGGTGACAACAACAATAAAGGAAGGATTGCATCTCAGAGTGGAAAATATGGTTTTTGAGTGTTAATTTATTATTTTTTATGACATGTGGCGCACTCATCGGTCCTGACACCAGGCATCTATTCGATAGTGACACATGGCACTCAGTCTAGGAAGCCATGGGCATATCATTCGCTTCTTTCTTAGTGACATGTGTCACTTCTCTTTCATGACATGTCAACATAGCAGTGACAGGTCATCCTCCGAGAGGTGTTATTGTTCAACGTCAAAAGTAGCATCCTCGTCCCGTAGGGCACAGTTTGGTGGATTCTAAAGTTGGTGGGTGGTTAATCTTGGAAGTAGAATTAAATCTAGCAGGTGCGCCTAGATCTCATATCGGGACCAGATCTACGGCCACAGTGCATTGCGAGGACGCAACATGCTCGAGCGATAATTTTCTTGAGTTGTCCCGCAATTGAAACCGTGGTTTAACAAAAGTAATATGTGGCCAAAGGTGGTGGATTGCGGGCTCAAAAGCAGTGTGAACCCAAACCACCTTTGAGAGGTCCCACAATCACATGCTTATATAGCGTCCTATCTGAGAGCAGCGTGTGCCCCCCCCTGGGCATTAGGCCATGTTTCGATCCCGAGAATAGGCATTTAATGAAAATGGCGTTGGTGATTGAAACCTCGGCTCACTCCATAAGAAGAAGGTATGGAAGGCCGAACCGTGGGGACTGAACCATCAGCCATGGTACCCTTGTGGAAATATTTTCCTATAGACCCGTGTCGATCTGAGCTTGTGTCTGATAGAGTGATACATGCACAGTCTGACAGAAGACTGCTCAGACGTAATGCTTTGAATGTAGTGATGGGATCACACTCCTGATAGTCAGGGACTGATCTGAGTATAAATAGATAGTTTTGATATTTTGTTAAGGTCGTCCACTAGTTGAGTAGAGCTCCCTATTTTTGTAATGTTGTGATGCTAGGACTGTTCTCTGGTTATGTATCGGATTTGAGACTTTCAAATTAATAGAAGTCAGCCTCTTTTCATCTCTTTGTAAAAACTGTGATAAAACACTCAGGCAGGGAGGATCCAGTCGAGAGTTGTTATGTTGTTGTAATGTAGGTTTGATTGCAGCGGTATCGTGACCAATTTTAGTCATATTCCTTGTGATCTTTTCCCCTCTTACATTGAATGGCTCGGGCATGGAGGATCCAGTCGAGTTGTTGTAGTTGCATGGTGATGTAGGTTTGATCATTGTGATGTTGTGACTGTGTTGTTTGGACATATTTTAGTGTCTGAAGCTTGAGCTTAAGAGTGATCTTGAGTTTGAGTTTTTCTTGTCCAATATGCTTGAAGGACTGATGCCCATAGCAGTCTTTTACACCTTTCTTACTAAGTCTTCCCTCTGCTCACACTTAAACTCAATTCACTGAATGAAGTTAGTTGTGACCCTAACTTCCCTATGCATTTCTTGTCCAGTTCTCTGTTGAACATTATTCATATATTGAGTTTTGTCCATTGACCTCCACTCATATAAAACCAACATCCACAAAAAAATCTGATGGGTACTGGGCTTATCCTCCCGCAATTTGAGGGTGACTTTTAGAGCTAACATTTCTGGCGTTGTTGTCGGGGAATGAATTGAAGAAATTTCCATGGGATAGAATGACAAAGAGCTTATGATTCTGAAGGTGCGTCAGATATTAGAACCATTGAAGATTGCATCTTACACCTGGCGACTCCATTGTTTCGACTCCATTATTTCGGTTGTAGCTTCTCAAGGAAGAAACATGAGGTCTACTCAACAGTTGCCTTGGTCTACACCTAAATTTGACCCAGAGAAGGTTATCGAGAAAGAAAAGCTTCCTCGAGAAGGCTTTAGTTGTTGTCCCAGATTGAAAGGCTCCCTGGGAGAACGACAACGATCAGATATGGCCTTTGATGGTGAGCAAAGACCAGACACATTTAGACTGCATAACATTCACCTAGAGACTCCATAATCAAAGACTCCACTGGAGAGGATCCCGTTGACAGAAAGATGACCATGCCAAAGGGGAAGACCAGGTATCAGTTTATGAGCTTTCTCCATGAAATCATGTTTTTATTTATCATTTCATTTCTCTCTTTCCCTTTACATATATAGAGGATTATCCTCTGCTTTGTCTATTCATATTGTTATCCCCACTTTTTAGGGATAACTAGGAGATCATGTCTCGAGGCCCATAAGTCCTAGACATGGAGTACCGAGAGTAGGATTGACCTGGGCATGGCCGTGGAGGGCCCATCCTTTTCTTCTTCTATCATATTTATCTTGTCAGCAACAACAACATCCATCACCATCGGCTTGGTCTTGTATCAGAAGAGGTTCTTGCTCCATGAGGTAATTGGTCCAGGTATCATGGTATGTGCCACTTTTGATCAATGAAACCTTTAAATATATGCATCTGATTCCCTTTTACTTATAACAACTACTTGGATCTTACATTAACCCACTTGACCATGCCCTAGGAGATTGACAGGGTATCCTATCAAGCCTGTGCCCATAGTTCTGAGTTTTCCACTGGGGGATTTATGAAAATCCATCGTCCGCTCCCATCATAGCACCACTATTTCATCTTATCTCCCGCTCACCTGTCCCATTCCCCTTGTCCGGGCATTGGGTTGACATGCTTGTAGGATTGCACCTTATCTCGTGGGAAGAAGGGGCTAAAGGCCCAGAAGGTAAAAGAAGTTGGTAAAAGATAAAAGCCTAGAAATAAAACCTCGATATGCTTCACCCAGGGATCCTCGAGAAGGCAATAAAAATCCTCTCAGTAAGAAATAAGAGGGACCTAGAAAATACAAACAAGACATAGTCAAGAGGATAGGGGGTCTCATCACAAGCCAACCTATTAGTTACATGGGTACCTAACAATATGACATTGCCACCATCTGGTTACCACGCCAGGGAAGTGACCTTTGGCTGCATGGCCAAGGGAAAGGGGGTCTCATCACGAGCCAACCTTCTCATCTCTATGAAAGTACTTGTCGGTAACACTGTAATCTCTGGTCACCATGCCAAGGAAGTGTCCTCTAGTTAGCCCTTGAATAAAAGAAAAAGAAGAAGAAAAAGAAAATAAAAAAAAGGAATAAAGGCAAGAGTAGGCTTGGAAAAATTTGCATCCATGACAGGTACAACTCGCTTTCTACAAAGGCACCCACAGATAACATCATGCATCCCTGGCTCTCACTTCACCCACATGTCTGGACATCCCCTAGCCACATCACCTCACTTACATGGCTTGGATGAAACCTTCTTGGAAACTTCCCCTTTCTTGTGGATACTAGCCCAATAGGACGTCTTGTCTTTTTCTCCAGTCTTGTATTGTAGGTTTTTGTAATGTATTTGAGCTATTGACTGATGTATTAGGGTCTTATGCATATGTTTCATAATATTGATGATGAAACAGGATTAACATTGCTATGATCCTGGTGACTGATGAGCCCATGGAGGGCGTAGCCTTTGATGTGCAGGATCATGCCCGATGGACAGGTACCATTTGGACCGGTACACATGGGGAGATGATCAGTTTGGACCTCCATGGGGATGAAGATCCCACCAGATGGATGTTGAGACCCCATCAGGGGGTAGAGATAGGACAATGGTTGATTAGGGTTATGCACTGGAGAAGAAGAGGATGTTCCATCAGAGGCACTTTGGCGGAGCCCGCCCTAGGGGGAATGACCCCTTTTCAGTGGAACGTTGGCCTTGGAAGGCTCAGGATGCCCCCATCCTCACCATGACATCATCGAGCTTCATGGACATTCATGGAGGCAAAATGGGCAATAGTGGCACGTGTGGCATGTTGGAGAGGCCCCTGGGGGGCTAACATTTTCCTCCTGGATGTCTCATTTTCCCTAAAAGGGGCTAGCACCTCCCTTGAAGGGGATTTTACCTTTTTATTAGCTCAGTTAGGGGTTTAATTTGACAATTTAATGTAAAAAACAGTATTATGGCCTTGTCGGCCTTTTTATGACCTAAAAGTTAATTAAGGTCATTGATACAGTATATATTGAGGATTTTTAGCCTCATTTTATCATAACACATCACTCACTCATTAGTGAGGTATGATTTTAGTGCCCTACTTGGGTATTCTTGCTAGTTTAGTGAGGCACACTTTTTGAAGGAAGGCATTTCTTGGAATTTTTGGCATTTCTCTTGAAGGAAGGTTTACAACTAGGGTTTGCATGCTATTTCATGGTGATATGTAAGTGTTTTTTCTACAAAAATTCTTGATTGAATGGTTGTAGTCTTATATTCTTTCATATGTTTATAATTTGCTGATCAAAAATCCTAGGTGACAAGCACACAAGTAGGTCCTTGTTTCATGTCCCCTAAAAGAGAAATTTTCAGCCATTGAAGAAGGAAGAAAGAGCCTAGCCATAGCTACACTCTTATTGCTTCTTCTCCCTGACCTAGTTGTAGTTTCAGAAGTCAAGAAGGAGGAGACGTCACAGACCTAGGTTATCTACACCTAGGGTCATCCTGCTTCTAGGGTTTGATGATAGAGCCTTGCTATAGAAACACTCTCCCTCATTGCACTCTCTTGTCTTGATTTATCTTTCATGCTAGCCATTTTTCCAAGTTAACCTAAGGAAGGAGGATAGAGCACGAGGCCTTTCTTTAGCAACACCGGAGTGAGCCTCTTTCCCCTAGGGTTTTGATTCGAGGGCCCTACCATAAAAACACTTCAGAACTCTTCCCTCTACTCCTTAGTCATCCTCCTTCAACCCTTGTGTCCTCCATTAAATTGACCTCATTAGCCCAAAGGCATTGATCTTAGACCTCCAGTGTTGAAGTGAAAGTGATCAAACAAACTCTCAAACTCTTTATTAAATTGAAACCCTAACTAACTTCTAACCCTAAGTTGTTGACGTCATACCCAGAATATTTCATCTTTATGAAGCAACATTTTGTTTTAGGATCAATTGAATGGTGATTTAGGCATTAATTGATGTTGTGTTGATTTGTTACATTAAATGCCATCTCATTTCAGTATTTATTGAGGAAGTGATAATATTTTCATTTCTATATTGATAAACATTGACTTCGTCAATATTTATTGCCATAATTTCTTATATCAAATAGTCTTATGAAGTACTAACCCATTGAATCATAGCTTGCATATATTGGTTTGTTGTTGCTTTGTTCCGAGAAGGTGTTCTTCTTTGGGGCTTCACTTCATTATTGGATGTTTGGTCAGGATTATCTA
>SNQJ01S0107891.1:16838-29555 GCA_010110895.2 Picea sitchensis | reverse complement strand
GGACCCCTTGTGACTCCCTTTAGTTCTTAACAATCATAACATAACTAGTTAATTAAACAAAACACCCCTCCTTGTGACTCCCATCATCACATTCATATTTGACAATTTATCTCATTGACATTAGAAATTATTTTCAAAAATATGTTACTCATATATCCAAAGAAAACATGTTGTCCAAAAAAAACTTATGAAGTCAAATGTCATAAAAAATAATAAAATAACACTCAAAAACCATATTTTCCACTCTAATATGAAATACTTCCTTTATTGTTGTTGTCACCCTTTGATTTCTTCGAATTTTCCTTTCGCTGCGCTGAGCCTTTAGGCCTAATCTCGTTGATTACATGAGAACAATTGTCCCTCAAATGCATCTGAGAAGAAATGGATTTATCAAAGCCATTGGAGGGTGAGGAAGGGGCAACAATGGATTTTACTTTGTTAGGGTCATGGTGGGCCTCGATTTTCAATATTTTTCTAGCATGGGAGGATTTCACTGGTGAGTGGGTAGAGGTTGTTGGGACAATCTGGTTGTTAGGTGGGGGAGAAGGCAAGGATAAATTTGGCCAGCCACGATGTTGGGAGAATTTCAGATGGACAATCTCTTTCCATCCATCTTTTTCGGGAACCTCGGGTTATAATGAGACATGAGGGGGAACATGAATACCAGGGTTTTGTGGATATTGGAAAGGAGGCCTTTCAGGCCTAGGTTGGACCACTCTTTTCCCAATCCAATTGAAAAATACGACCTGAAACAACTGGACTAACTCTTGTGAGTTAGCATCAAAGTGTATGGAGAATCTTGGCCTTCTTGGGCCTCTGTTCCAATTACCTCTCCCTCAGTTGCCCCTTCCATGGCTACCTCGGTTGAAAAAGATCATTCCTGCATGCATGATTGATTAGAAAATAGTTCCTTTACAACCATACATGACAACTCCTTAAAAATATGAAATAGACTTTGTCTCAGGAACATATCAGACTCATGCAATCCAATCCATATAAAAAATTTAATTGTTGTCAATGAGCAGGGGGTGAACAAAAGTTCCTGGGATATGTGAGGGGTTTGTATTGAGAGAAACATAATAAAATGAGGGGGAAAATAAACATGGTTACTGATCAAATACAACAACAATCAACTATAATGCAAACCAAATAAAATATCACTATGATCCAACCAAGAAACTGCGATTTCAAACTGCTTCAATACAAAAAATTTCTTGACTGTAATTAAATTTTAGAACAGGGAGTGAAAAATGACTGTGGGAAGGTGATGGGGTTGTAATTAGAAAAAAGTGAAATAGTGGTAGGGAAAGAAAGAAGATATTGTTAATAAAGTTAATTAAGTAATCCATAAAACCATTCTGTAAAAGGAAATAACAACAACCAAATAATCATTGTGATCAAATGAAACTATTGTGTATAGTTCAATTAATTTTGTACATTGAGTTGGTCACTATTTGTAATCAAATTTTTAACACAGTGTCACCAAACAAGACAATCATGCATCCCACAACAACTTGTATAAGTGTCTTGCTTCTTCTCATTGTCCATTTAACATTTTAAAACAATTCTCAAATGAATACACAATCACTCATTTCCACTTTGTTCAGTGTCAACTCATCAACCACTGCCCACAAATTATTTCAATCATCAAATACAAACTCAAAAGTTGTGCCTGAGTCTGTCCCTTAATTCATTTAAAAATTAAATTGTAATGAGGTTATATTGTCACAGAACCTGTTTTTAACTTTGCTATGATGCATGATATCATCAATGCACATAATGAACAACCAAATATAACCATCAATATTAAAAGATCTTGACTTTCCATTTAAACACACAAACATCAATCACCATTTTAACTCATACTATGTTTGGAATGCATAGACCATTTGACAAAATGCAGAGTATTTATGTGACTGTACAGGTCCAACTACTCTGAATCTAAACATTCACAATGCTGGGATATCAATTAATATAACGAGGTAGAAACAGTAAGCCCAATATCATTTCATAAATTGATCGAATTTGCAACAAAACCATATTGTTTAAAAAATAGTGACCATCTCTGATGGTGTAATCAATAATATCCATAGCATATTCAGTGGATGGCCATGCCATAATTACCATAATTTTAATACTCCCATTTGGTAATTTAAACACTCATTCACAACAATCATTAAATCAGCCTAACATGATGTAGGAAGACCACACATACCCACTTATTACACACGAAGCATTGTTGTGACTTAATCAATTAAAACTAATGTTGGGTTAACAATTCAATAATCACAATATAAAGGACAATGACTGTGAAATCTCATTTCGCCAATCAACCAATTAACCAAAACCATTGTCAACATAATCAACAAAGAAGAGCCAACGATAGAACATTGTCGATGATGCATCACCAACCATAACAATGAACAACATACCCGACTTGACATAATTGTTCCCTCTATCAAACCTATATTGATAAGTAAAGGGTTTTCTCCATGGACCAATAGGAGGAGACTAGAGTCAAGGCCCCCCAAACATCGAGTGAGAATCCCAAGACCAACAATGCACACACATGGTATACCACAAATAACTTCGCGGGCAGGGTGACAATTACCATGATAGAAGAGACTATGAACATACGAGAAAATTTTCATTTTGGCCCTGTAACAATACTTAGAACACGCAGGGTATAACCCTCATGGTTTTCCCAATCGACTGAAGAATGTTGATATAAAACAGAGCCGAGAAATAGCAATCAAACTTAAGCAAGCCCTTTGGAATAACGGCTATCGTAACCCCTTGCGCAAACAAAAGTAACATGAACGAACCCATACTCAAGTGAACGATACACAGTGACACAAGTGTTTCAAACCCAACAAACCCCATAACAACAAACGATTGGGTAAGGTGATAATAAAGCGTGGAGTCAGCTAGTTAATATGCACTGAATAAAAACCCTTCAACCAAGACCAATAAAGATGACAGAGAGCCTTCATGGCTTCTAAACTCAAAATGATCAATGAAATTGTAACTTCAACATTATTGCAATGAAACCACACCAACCATTTATTCTAGAAAATATCACAATTTTACACAGTTGTTAGAACTAAGGAAAGCACAGACACCGAGACAATATATAATTCATAACCAGAGTGGGTCCATGGAAGGAAAAAATACATACCTGTAACCACGAAAACATTAAAAATGCAATCTTGGCCGAACAATTCTTCCTCTGCTTGAAAATTGGAGTTTAGCCACAATGAACACAATTGAACAATAACCAGGGTGACGACCAGTGGGAGGGGTATGGAGTGACGTGTAGTAAATGCATGTCACCTCCACCCTCCAGTAATTCAATTCCTTAGTACACGCCATCCCACTAATCCATTAAATCATTTAATTAAATCATGTATAGAAACCAACATCCACTAATTGCCAAGATCTCCACCCTATGCCACATTAACCACTACCAACCACACTATAAAGCATATCACATAATATCCATATAACTCAATAAATTGTATAGCCACTAACCTCGTTAGATAGGACTAACAATCATTCTTTTAATTCTTCAAAATGCATAGTGCAACATCGTATAGCATAGTAACATAGTTCATCTCTTGTGAATTTATTCACATTGTATTATTTTCTTTCAATTATTCTTATTTGTGGTTACTAAAATGTATCCTTTGTAGGTGGAACAAGTAAAAATTCAAGGAGTAAATGGAAAGGTAACAATGGATATCATAAGCCATTTCAACACGACTTTAGAGCCTATAGTGACAAAAAAATCATGCATTATCCATCATTCATTTGTCGCAATTAGAACCAACACATAATACACTTTATCCATCGCCAATAAAACCAAGATTTTATCAATCATGTAGAACTCTGTAGTAGTGTTGAACAACAACATAACATGAAATAAGAACTAGATCTGATTTTCCAATCAACAAGGGGGTCCCACCTACTAGTATTATATATCTTGTTAGCTTATAATTAATAGGCTTTAGAAATACTTTGCGGGCAAAATCCTCGTTGCGAATTTAATCGTCAACAAACTGGCGACTCCACAGGGAATTTTTTTTCCAACAGATTTAGAGCCCATAACTCATGGTTTAGCATACCAAGAGTAGTAGATTAAGAACATATAACCAAAATGATTATGCAACAGGGGGAAGTGAACGGATTTAATGGAAAAATGACCGGGAATTTGGGAATAATTCATGAAAATTGTTAAGTATGAGGGGGTTTATCCCTGTATGCATAATCATTCAACCAAAATCTAGTATTTACTTCAAGGAGAATATTTATGGATTTTATCTCTTAAATCTCAAATGGACGAAGAAGTGGCAAGAAGAAGCGGGAAAAAAAAAAAAAACAATTTCTAATTAAGACAGCAATGAAAGAAGATAACAAATTCAAGTGTTCTTCAGGGAAACATCATGATAGTTGTGTAAGATTGATTTTTATTGACCAACAATATCTTGCAGGAGTGTCATTGTGGCAGAATTGATCCAACATCTTATTTTGACCAAATTAACTAAAAGGTGGTAGGTAACAAAATCATGACCGAAGTAAAATGAAAAAATTAAAACTGCAGCAATAAAATAACCAAAAGTAAAAGTAGTAGGAAATGTTCTAAAACAGAAAGTAGAAGTCAAAATATTGTAAAAGAAGAAAGGAAAATAGCACAAAATTGAAGGTAGAGCTAAGCTACTAGTATACAGAAAATCCAAACAGCGTTAGCATTCTTCACATTGGTCCCACGTAATGTTTTAAGTGAGGATAGTCAGTACTGTAGGAAAACAATTGCTCCTGTAAATCCTTTAGAATGTAAGAGTTAGTATCCATGACAAAAGAATTTTTGAATGAACCCAGAAATAACACTTGGAACTCTGGGGTAATAATTATCCCTTTAACGTGCACAATCATATCATCAAGATAGATATGGATACTGATCAATTCATCCATAGTTGTTTGTATAGGTCTTTTAAAAGCGGTACTTGCATAAGGTAAGCCAGAAAGTAGGCATTTATCAGTCATGGTACCCCAATTAATGATAAGAGTGGTTTCACGAGAACCTACCCTCCTTCCCTTGATTCGGCTGTAACCCAAAAAATTGTCAAGTAAGAGGCTCATCCGTGACCTCACAACCTACTGCAAAATCATTTCCATTTTAATAGGAAGGGAATGGTTTTTCATAATCTCCTGACTGAATGTGTGAAAATTAAAGCAGGTTCTAACATGATCAATGACCTTTGAAACAAGTCCCCAATTGGAAACTCATTCAGGGTACTTGAACGGAAAAATGATGCCATCCCTTAATAAATTTTCCAACTCCCTTTGAAGAGTTGCTTTAAAAGTAGAGTTAATAGGTCCTTGTTTCTTCTTAATTGGTTTCATGCCCTCCTTTATGGGGATAGCATGCATTATAAGACCAGGATCAAAACCACGAAGATCCTCATAAGACCAAGAAAAAACATCCTGAAATCCACCAAGTATCTTGACAAACTTCATTTCTTCTTTATTAGAACATCAGGCACTTATTTTAAAATTCTTTGAATATTAGGGTGCCCCAATGTCCAAGAAGATGGTTTCACCCACCTTCCTTCTTGACTCCTCTTCTTGTTTCTCTTTATTGCCTACATCACTCAATGAAAACGAACTCTCTAGAGGAGTTAGACCCTTAGGAAAGTTGTTGTCTTCTATGGATATAATCTCCTTGGGCTTAAGAGGTTCATCTTGAATGAAATAAAAAATGATCTCATCATTACAGAGGGTCTACCAAGATTCTATATTTTCAGGGATATATGGACGATACAGAGATTGAAAAGTACAATTAGGCCTGTGTGGAAAAATTTGTTGATTAGGAGAGGTTGCAAAAGCAGCTAACCGATCAACCATTGAATTCAACTCCCTCTTAACATGAGTGATATTGAAAGATAATGGGTTCAAGATAAGTGTCCAAACAGTTTGGGTGTATTTTTTTATCAACTTGTTTCTAGGAGAGTAAATTTTACGTACAAGATTCACAACAAGCTCGAAATCCCCAAAAACTGAAAGGTGACCACAACCAAGATTATAGGCATTCTCGATGCCCATTAACAAAGCTTCGAATTCGGTGACATTTTTTTTGAAAGAAAACTCCAACCTATAAGAAAATTTATGGATTTTTCCTATAGGAGAAATCAAGATAATTCCAGCTCTGTTACCTTCATTAGAGAACGAACCATCAAAGTGCATGTGACACATACCATCATCTAAATCAATTTGTTCTAAGGGAATGTTATCCTCCTCAACAAAGATGGAATACACTCCTAGGTCCTCTTCAATACAGTTTACATTGGGTTGTGGGACACTCTCTATATAAGGTGGTATCCTTCCCTCTCTAAGGACTATAATGTTTCGACCATTCTGAGGAATGGATAAATGTGTTTCGTTGAGTGAGAGGTATCCACCCGTTAAGGCTTGCCAATCTCTTCCCAAGATGATTGAGTAATTTCTTACTGGCATATCAATTACCTGAATACTAAGGGTTGTCCTTATTTCAGGGTGTGCGCACAAAAATAAGGTTACATCCTTAATCTCACCTATGGTCGTTTTTTGTAGGCTATTATAGGAGAGAATGCTTCTAGCATTTTCATTTGTACAAGACAATCCTAGCTCTTCCATAATAATATTAGACATCACACTTGGGCTCAAACCGCCATCAATGAGGCAACAATGGGCGATATTATCCATAATCTTTACAGAAATATAAAAAGGGGGATTTTTTACAGGGTATATGAAGTTATGTACACCTACTTTATTTATAGACAAATCTTCTTCGTTTACCTCTTCATAAAATATTGGATACAATGGAAGCTTTTCCTTCCATGAATTGTTTCAGATGCATCTGTTGTTCAGGAACACCAACCATGTCTAGAAGGGTTGCATCTACTTTGATATTGGACAACTTATTCAAGATATTGTACTTGGAAGAGGGGAGAGGGGAAGTGGTTGCTTCATTTTCAAGAACCTTAGGAACCTGAATAGTAACAACAGGTGAGGATGAGCTTGGGCTAGAAGAATTATGGGGAGGATAAAAATTTCCCTTAGGATCATAGGCTTTGTTCCTAGAATTGATGATCATGACATCTTCTTTCTTTGCAAAATCTAGGACAACGATAGTAGTTTCTGGTATTTTACCAAAGATCTTATCTCTGGCACTCTTCCTTACCTCACATGTGGCTTCCTTGTGGTGTTCCTCGCAGAAATTACACCAACTTCGAGGCAAGATAGCCTTAGGCTGAATATTATTTTCAATAGGTTTTCTAAAGGGGGGTGCAGAAGAGGATGAAGCTCTAGGGGTTAGAGGTGAGACCATCCCTTTTCGATCAAATGTTATCATATGATTATTCATGTCTTGTACTAGATGTAAGAGGGAGGACATTTATTTTTGTTTAATAGATTCTCCCTGAGGAAGACCTGTTCTTTATATCTGTTCTTCATACTCTAAACAAGTATGCAGAGTGGAACCGAGATTATCAATGGATTTTTCCTCAAGCCTATGATGGTATGGGGAAGGTAATGCATTGTAGTAATGCATGAAAGTGACTTGGTTCTGAGGTCAAATGAGTTCAGGGATCTAATTTTATAACTTAGTGAAACGCAAGTTGAAGGACTTGATGGTTTCACCATCCTTATAGGCGATGTTATTGTATTCCGATAACTTCTCGGTTGGGATTTTAGATTTCCCATAAGTGGATCTGAACCAGTAGATTAAATCCTCCCAAGTAGATAGAATATTAGGAGGAAGGTCAAAGAAATTGGCCACAACATTTCCCTCCAATGAATTGATGAATAAGTGGATGCAAGTATCATTTTCATTGGCTCCTATGTTGTGAAAAACATTAGAAAATTCCACCAAGTGTTCGTTTGTAGTAACAGTGTTATTTCCTGAAAACCTAAGAAGATGTTCTTTGAATTTAGGAAGTGGACAAGTAACAGGTGCTAGGTTAAGAGGAGAGGACACATGCCATGGTGTGGTTGTGGAGTATTCTTCAAAATGAAAAATCCCATACTTTTTAATGACTTTGGTGGGATTTGTTGTAGATTGGACATGGATATGGTGGCTATATAAGCTACCAATCACTGATGAATATGAATATTGAGAGGAGGAAGAACTTATAGTGCTACCAAAGCCACCACTAGATGCCATATTGTGGGTGATAGGTGAACGATGAATGACAAACTTGAAGAATCAGACAGAGTTCTCCTTAGATCAATTTGTTGGGTAGATAAAACAATGTTCCTTCTGTTAGCACTGAAATTCACCCTCAGATTGTAGGAGGATAAGCCTAGTACCCATCAGAGTTTTTAGTGGATGTTGGTTTTATATGAGTGGAGGTCAATGGAAAAAACTCAATATATGAATGATGTTCAACACAGAACTGGACAATAAATGCACAGGGAAGTGAGGGCCACAACTAACGTCAGTCAGTGAATTGCGTTTAAGTGTGAGTAGAGGGAAGACTTAGTAAGAAAGGTGGACAATAATACTATGGGAATCAAGCCTTCAAGCAACTTGGAGAAGAAAAACTCAGACTCAAAATCACTCTTAAGCTCAAGCTTCAGACAATGAAATATGTCCAAAAAACACAGTCACAACAACACAATGATCAAACCTACATCACCATGCAGCTACAACAAATCGATTGGATCCTCCATGCACGAGCCATTCAGTGTAAGAGGGGAAAATATCACAAGGAAGCTGACTAAAACTGGTCACTATACTGCTGCAATCAAACCTACATTACAACAACATAACAACCCTTGACTAGATCCTTCATGCCCGAGTGTTTTAGCACAGTTTTTACAAAGAGATGAAAAGAGGTTGACTTCTATTAATATGAAAGTATCAAATCCAATACATAACCAGAGAATAGTTCTGGCATCACAACATTACAAAAATAGGGAGCTCTACTCAACTAGTTGATGACCTTAACAAAATATCAAAACTATCTATTTATACTCGGATCAGTCCTCGACTATCAGGAGTGTGATCCCATCACTACATTCAAAGAATTGCGTATGAGAAGTCTTTTGTCAGACTATGCATGCATACCTATGTCAAACGCGAGCTCAGATCGGCATGGGTTTGCAGGAAAATCTGTCCACAGGGGTACCACGGCTGACGGTTCAGTCCCCACAACTGAGCCTTCCATGCCTTCTATTTATGGAGTGAGCCGAGGTTTCAACCACCAGCTTTGTTTTTATTAAATTCCTATTCTCGAGATTGAAACGTGGCCTAATGACCAGGGGGAGGCCACACGCTTCTCTCAGATAGGAATCTATATAAGCACGTGATTGCAGGTCTTCTAAAAGGTGGTTTGGGTTTACACTGCTTTTGATCCCGCAATCCACCACCTGATATCTAGGCGCACCTGCTAGATTTAGCGCTACTGCCAAGATTTAACACCCACCAACTTTAGAATCCACCAAACTATGTTGTGGGGGACAAGGATGCTAATTTTGACGTTGAACAATAACACCTCCCGGAGGATGACTTGTCATTATTATGCTGACATGTCATGAAAGAGAAGTGACAAGTGTCACTAAGAAAGAAGCGAATTATATGCCCACGACTGCCTGGAATGAGTGCCACGTGTCACTGTCGAATAGGTGCCTGGTGTCATGACCAACGAGTGTGCCACATGTCCATTCTGATGACTACCACATATCCTCTTAAATCGATGGTCGAGATCTCCTTTGGGTCTCTAGGCTCTGGGAAAATCAACACTCAAAATTGTTTTTCCCTCGAAGAAAAACATCTGAAGTTAAGGATTTGACAACACATGGATTCTTGGAATCGAACGACCGATATCCTCTTCGGGACTCTGGGCTCCAGGAAAATCAATTTTCAAACTTACCTATCCCACGAAGCTCGCGGATCTCTATCACGTGTCCCCGTTGTTGGATGGTTCAGATTTCATTTCGGGAGTTTCGGGCTTCGGATCTTCGGGAAATTTAAATGTCTAACTCCTATGATCTTTCAAAGTCCTGAATTCTACAATAATTTCCCACCGTCAATCTCACCCAATGAGATCTGATGGTCGAGACTTAACCCTTTCTTTATCTTTTGACATTGGGCATTTTCTATGGTGCTATACTTCGCACAACTTTGACCTTCTGAATGAAAACATGTCATCGATCTGATTTGTCTCCTTGGATCTCCGTCATTGAAAGATAAACTTGTATGCTTTCATTTTAAGCCTGAAATGAATTTCTCTGCATGTTGCACTTGGACGCTTCCTATGTATACCACGAAATTGGATGATCTTCTTCCCACTGACAACTATATGTGATAAAACTTGGCTCCATATGGGATGGCATGCTCCCCGCGAGCTAAAAGAGTGCGTAGTTCCAGTGCCTTAGATGTTGGGCTATGGAGTCTAGTTCAAAACTTCCGTTGAAGAAAACATGGAAATATGTACACTACTCTACTCAAGAAATGAAAAAAAACACATGGGCTCCAAAAAGAGCTTATTTATATAAAATCCTAGGCTAACTGACTTTTTGCAAAGTGTTATGTGAAAGAAAACTTCCACCATAGCCACCAATATTGTCTGGTAATATAACTCTTCTTCACTTCACTGCAGATGATTATTAAAAATCTAGGGAGGTATGACAACAGAATGAGAACATGGCTTGGAACATTGACCATACCCCCAAATTATGATAAGATGAATAATTATGCAGGCTTCAATGCTTTTGGAAAACACAACTCCATATATAACCCCACAGGGTCACAAAATTTGTAATCAGGAAAGCTCAATTGGTAAGAAATTAACTCTTGTCCTTCATTGTCGATCACCCTTCATTCGATGTTCTCAGGTGGTTAAAGAGTTGATATGGGTCGACTGATCCTAAGTGGTATTTGCTCATTTTCAGGTCCTATATAGGAGATAAGATGCCCACTTAGCTCCTCCTTTACATGCTTCTCTGTGTCTTTTGTGGGTCCAGGATGGCCGAATTCCACCCGATGATTTTCCTTAATGAATAAATTTAAAGGCTATATAGTGTCGTTTTGGAAATCTTTCATAAAACCATACTCAGTTGTGAGTATTGGTGAAATAATGAAATTTGAAAATTTTAGAAAATATGAAACATACGACTCCATGTATATGTCCATAGGATCATGAATAACGTGACAAAATCCTGTCCATTTTGGAGGAATAGGCTGCTCCTCTGTAAATGTCTCTTTGCTTGCAAATAAATGACCTCCTTGTTCCTTCAAAACCAACTCTTAATCATCAACAGTTGCAGTCTCTTCTTCATAAGAATGATCACAAGATAATTGTATAGCAGGATTTAAAGCATCATAATTATGATCAACCAAGAACATATAGTTATCTATGCAATCAACCACTACCACATGCTCAAAATGATCTGAAAAATGATCATAAGATTGATATGCATTCCTGTCCATAGAAAAATCTGCAAATATTGAAGAATCGTATTCCAAATGTGAATCATACCTACCTCCTTGTTGTTGTTCCAGATCTGAATTATACTCATTGACTTCTTTCTCAGAATATGAAACATACTTATAGTCTTGTTTCTTAGAATCTGAAACATACTGTCAGTCTTCTTGCTCAGAATTTGAAACATATTGACAGTCTTCTTGCTCAAAATCTGAAATAAACTGACAGACTTCTTGCTTATGTACATGCAATTTTTTTATAATATGCTTGCGTACGAACCCCCTTGCTAGTCCTGAAGTTCTCTTCGACCTCTTCAGCATCTTCAAACAGGTGTCTTAAATATGAATATTTCCTTTCTCTCAGGATAAGGAAAAGCTTTGAATGTCGATCCATGACATAGTACACCATGGAAACAGTCTATGTGGGTTTGATCTCCATAGGCATTCTATGATAAACACTGTAAAACCTCTTGTTGAAGACAACCAAGGATTACTCTTCCCCTCTCCTCAAGGCATTAAACTCAAACCGGTATTGATCAAGGGACGTGTTCTCACTCCACCACTTTAGAAATGTATTGCATAGCTCGCTCCAAGAACCAACAGAACTGGCTCCCAAACATTTAAACCACACAACAACATCTCCAAACAAAGAGTTTGACAACAATCTCATGGAAACATCATCATGAACAATCTCAAACTGATCAGAAAAACTCTCAAAGGCCTCCAAATGCCTCTCAGCTATCATATTATCCTCTCTAGAAAACTGAGCAACATACTCAGAGGAATAATGAGGATAAGGATGAAGGTCATGTGGCATCCTTAATGGTTTAAAAATCTTGTCTCTAATCTTAGCTTGAAAACCGGTGGGATGAATATGAGGTTTAACAAGAAGATAGAAAGGCTCGGTAGTAATAACGGGAGTTAATGAGATCTGAGAAGACTTTGAATCGATTTCAAACCCCTAAAGGTTACAAGGGTGATCAACTTCAAGAGGAAATCCAATAAAAATCTCACTTTTATGAACAGGCTGAGGTGAAGGCACAATATCAGAATCTACAACACAAGAAGATGGTATGTCTTCTTCTTCCAAAGATGGATGAATAAAGGAAGGCTTATTATCATATGTGCTATTGCACAGTTTGTAGCTAGGTCAAATGGCTAAGATAGAAGGCCAAACTGGCGTAACAGGAACCTATCCCACCCAATGTCACCACGATGGGGAGGTTCTTTCTCTTTAGGGAGGTTAGGCCCAG
>SNQJ01S0107890.1:35197-56133 GCA_010110895.2 Picea sitchensis | reverse complement strand
CAGAAGATTATTGAAAGACATGTCACAAACAGAGAAGGATCCAACTCCTATCTTCTGTGACAACACATCAGCAATAGCATTATTCAAGAACCATGTGTTCCACAAGAAAAGTAAACACATTGACACTCGGTTTCATTTCGTACGCGAGTTAGTCAATAATGGTGACATTGCACTTCAATTCTATGGTTCTAGAGATCAATTTGCTGATATTTTCACCAAGCCACTAGGAAAGTCAGCTTTTGACTTCCAGAGACAGCACTTAGGCATAGTCAGTGCTGCTGATTGTAACTGTTGAGTCTAAGAGGGAGTGTTAAATATATTGTACCCTCAACAGTATGACCGTATACTGCCAGCTGTACTGGATAGTTGTACTTTCTATTTCTGTCTTGCTTGAGCATATATAGCTCAACCATCTTACATTGTAAGAATCTCTTCAGTTCTGTTCAGTACTTCTTCATACATTTGAATATACTATTCTTTTCTCTCTTCATTTTCTTTTTGCTTCACAATTTATCAGGTTTCACTTAGAAATAAGTTTGCAAAGGGACAAATAAGTACAGCGAATAGGTCGGATTTTTTTTAAACCACTCATTTTTTGCTTTTTTTTTTTGGGTTTCATCCTATATTTACGAGATATGTTTTATTTTATATAAATGTATTTTGTAGTTTAGTTTTAACCTTATATATTAGCAACTGCTTAGCGTTATATATTAGCAACTGCTCTAAACATTATATACATTCATCACTTTTAAATGGATGCAATTTTGTATTTTGAATTGATATGTAAAACAGAGACTATAATTTACAGAATTTAGGTGGCAATTTACTGAAATATTATATAATGAGCTCAGAACTTATGTTTTAGTTTTGGAAAAAACTTATCTTCTTTTAGTTTTGGAAAAAAAAGACTTTATAATAAGGTTTTAATGATTTTGTAAAAGACCTATTATATTCACTAATACAATATTTTTCTTATTGAAAAAAAATAAAAATAACAGCATTCCTGACAAATCAGGATTGTTAATGAAAAACAACTCTTTTCTCGTTAAGATTACAAAATCGGTTCACTTATTGATAAGTTTGCCGTAAATTGAAGAATAAGTCGGATTTTTTTTAAACTTGAACATTACAAAGTCTGTTCAGTTAGAAATAAGTTTGCAGTAAGAAAGGCCGTTGGAACCCACGTGAAAAATAAGTATTGCGAATAGGTCGGCTTTTTTTAAACCACTTATTTTTTTTGTTTTTTAACTTAATTTTTATATTGGTTAGATATGTTTTGAAAGGCCGTTGGAACCCAAGTGACAAATAAGTATTGCGAATAAGTCGGATTTTTTTTAAACCACTTAAATTTTTTGTTTTTAGCTTAATTTTATTTTTTGTTTTTAACTTAATTTTATATTTGTTACCGTAGTCTAAACGTTTTAAGTATCATTTCCATAGTATGCATAAACGCCACACAGTTTGACTTTCTTACATATTTGGTAATATGGGACATTGTTATGTATATGCTTTTTTTTTGGTATTTGGGATGGGTATTATCAGCTAATATTACAGTTTTCCAGTAATGTTTTATATTACCATTTTTATGATAGTATCATCTGTTACAGTTTTAAATTCCTTCACTAACTAATGTTGCAATTAATTTAAACACATAATCACACAAAATAATATGGCAATTAATTTAAACACCAAGTTAAATTCAATTGGGAATTAAGTTTATAGCGTGATGAAATCTATATAAATACACAAATCCCACGTTACTTTACTCATAATGGATAGTACCAATCTCACAGGATTTCTACAATACTTTGACTTAAACAAGGCCTGTAAAAAAATAATAGACGTCTTTTCCATACATACAAAAGCATTGCTCAACAAGAAGTACCCATACCCTTCCGATATCAACAATAATTATTTTATAACCTTGACCCAATGCCAACTTTTTTCTCCTTTCTCTTTTCACCCAATGCCAACTTATGTCAAAGCAGTGTAATGTAGTTCAAACATGTGGACTCTTTTCATCCCTTTATTAGCCACCACCTTATAATGCATCTTTTCATCCACATGATTTTTGGATTTTTGGCATTTTCTTATTCTCAGGGTCTTTGATAATGGATTATGTTGTCGACATCCAACTTCAAATTGGGATTTTGAATGATATTGGGAATTTTTCAAAGTAATTTATATTCAATACATAATTACAAATCAAAATTTCATTTTGGTTGATCTTGGACATTTTTCTAAGTAATTTACATTCAATACATAATCACATAGTTCATAATTTTTTTCCTTACAATAAACATGAACACACTATATTACAAGGATAATCTACGTTGTGTCTAATACTACTTGAGCTTATGGATTTTCAAGATAATTTATGATCAATACATAATTAGACAACTGGAATTTCTTCCTTATGAACATATTATATTGCAAAGCAAGCCTACACTAATGTTTTTTTTTTTTTTTTTGTCCCCACTCGAGGAAACCGACCCAGTCTCCATAAGTTCATTTGAGAAAAAAAAAACTATACCTTCAGAAATACATAAAAGCGAGAGCATATAACTTGAACTTGCATATAACTTGAACTTGAGTTGATGCTATGTTAGTCCCAGCGGATTGGGTGGCTTTCATCTCCTTCCTTCCTTCCTTACGTCGTTTTCATTTTTCTGCTCCACCGTGCTCATCCTTTTCATGTTGGCTGGTGTTCTGCGTCGATCTGCTAGAGTGATGTTCATGTGATGGACATAGTGAAGGTAGAGTTGGAATTGACCAGCCAGTCGGTCTATTTTTTCACCTTGGTTCCTCTAGTCCTCTGCTATGCCTCTTGCATTGGCCTCCAAGTCACTAAGGCGGCTTGAGATTTCTATGATTTCCTTCTTGCGGCCTCGGTTTTCCACCCTGCTAGTCTCGTTCTTTTCTTCTCTCATCTTTGATATTAGCATTTTTGTACGCCGAGCTTCCTCCATCATTTTGTGGTAGAGCGTTTTCCTGGGTTGTGTGGCCCCTGGGTCCCTTATCCCATCTGCTTCTTGGATGAGTTCTGCCCAAACTTTGTCGTGGCACTTGGTGTTGACTTCCCGCTCCCATATGTTTATGACTGCTTTACCCTTTGTATCTACCTGCTCAAGGAAGGTGCCTTTGGCCTCTCTGGCCGCTCGTTCCATCCTAGTGATCTTTCGGGTGCTTATTGGGAGTTCCTTCCCCTTGGGCCCCCTCTTACTCTCGGTGGTCTTTGTTCTTACCATCTTTGCTTGAAAGTCGTGGCTTTTGTCATGATTTCTTTCCCTGCTACTTTTCTCCCCTTCCTGGTCTCTAGAATTGTTGCTAGTTGGTCTGTCACTATCCTTGATGCTTCTTCTTTTATAGAGTTTCCACGGAATTGATCTTCTCCAGGTAATCATTTGTCTCCCATAAAGGGGTATCTTTCAATCCTTTATCTCTGTTTCTGAGTGTGTGCGATTGGGAGCTCTGTCGTCATTCCAACACCAATATTTTGCCTTGCACATTGTTCTCCAATCATTTCCTCCCTTGGGACCTAGGCGTGGATGAGGTGTACCCATACATGCTCTCATGCTATCCCTCTGGTCTTCCTCCTTTTCTGGCTACGGCTTACCCTTTCCATTCTCCCACGACCAGCCCCTATACTTCCTTCTATTGACATGACCTTGGTATCATACCCCTTCTTGTGGTGTGATTGTGATCTGCATTGTAACTCGTGTTTAAAAGGTGGCCTAATGGATTCGGCCTAGATTCTACTTGCCCTTCGTTTAATTATGTGTCTCCAGCCACGATGTGGTCATCCGTACTTTGACTGTCGTCATATTCCTTTGCCGCTAGTTGGGTACAGTCTATTCGAAACTGGCCACTTGGGATGTTAATCCATGTGGCATCCAATTATGATCCTTCCTTGTCGACCCCTTCGTTAGCAATTATATCCGCGAGTCCATTTGTTGACCTGCGGACCCAACGCAGCTCCACTTTGATCCCTATTTGCAAATGCTCATGAATCTTCTACAGATAGTACGCCAAACGCCAATGCTTCTGTATTTTTCCCACTTTGGTGTCGTTTTGGAGTTTCCTTATTGTGTTGATGACTAGCATGGAGTCGCCTTCCACTATTACGTTTTCCATTCCTTCCCTGTGTAGTATCTCCAGGCCTGTCTCCAATGCTCCAAATTCCACAACGTTGTTTGTTGAGTTCCCCAAACTTCTTATGTACAGTTGGATAATTCTTTCTTGACTGTCCCTGCATACTCCCCCCATACTGATTCATCCTGGGTTACCCTTCGACACCCTGTCGAAATTTAGCTTGAGGTAGCCCTCTAGTGGTGTTTTCCAGTTGCGCTTGCCTAAACTTAGTTGTGACACCCATCTAACCTGATTGGCGGTGTGTCTTCCTTTCACTTGGAAAGCCTATAGAATTTTGAGATCCTAATCAGTGAGTTACGCTCCTCCTATTCGGAGGTTGTGGCTCTGTACCGTTTCCCTTGTCATGGTTATTATTGTTTCCTTGATATTTCCAACCGTCCATATTTGGTTCTTGAAGATGCGTCGGTTCCGTTCCTTCCAAATTTCCCAAATGATCATGTGGGGGGTGAGGGTCAAAAAAAGATTCACCTCTTCATTTTCGCTGTAGTTTTCCTTCCAGGTGTTTATAGTTGCGGAAATATTTCCTCTGATCCTATTAGACTGACAAAAAATGTCTGCCGCCAGGTCCTATAATTCTGTTGTGTAGGGACGTTCATCTAAGAAATGGTTCATTCTTTCCTCCTTTTCTTCACATAGGTGGCATCTTGAAGGGCCTATGAAGCCTCTCTTCTTTAGGTTCTCCCGGGTTAGGATTCGGTTGTGTAGTATTAGCCACTGGAATATTTTTATTTTTGGCCATTAGGGGCTATTCGAGAGCTTGTCCCAATGATACACCACAAATTCTTGGTCCTGGTTTCTTATGTAGTGGCGTAATTCTTTAAGATTGAGTACCCCGTCTGCTTTGTGCCCCCATCTCAGCTGGTCATTTCCATCTGTGACTGCAATTTTCCTTCTCCCCAATTCCTCCTCCAGTTCTTTAACTGTTGTTGTTGTTTGGTCTCTAGTCTGTGGGGTGAGAGTGTTCTAGATTCTCCATTTGTTGTGCTCTGCTTCTTGTTTCTAGTAATGGTAAACTTGGGTTTTGCCTTGCGCCATCATCTCCTGTTGGAGTTCCTCCTGACCTAGTTGTTCCATTTTGGGTTTCTGTTGCTAGGCATCCTCCCAGAATCTGGTAGTTCTTCCATTCCTTATTTCCTAAAAGTTGTGTGTCTCGATCCAGGTCTTGTTGTGCCAGGCTAAGTTCCAGATGGTTGAACCCTCCCTGGTGCCTCCGAAGCAGATTTTGTCCTGGTTACTAATATCCAGGGCGTACTTTGCCTTCCATAGGTTAACCCATGGCGTAGTCGTTTCTTTGACCCAAATCCACCAAAGCTTCGCCCCATAGGCATTGTTGGCTACTTGTGGGTTGTGTAGCCCAAGGGCTCGCTTTCTCTTTGGCTTACACACCTTCTCCCAAGCCACTAGTGCCCATTGTCTCCTTGTTTTCTCTCCACACCACAGGAATTCCCTTTGTATGGTTTTTATTTTTTGTAGAATTCCCTTGGGGGCTAGGAAAACTGACATCATAAACATTGGGATAGCTTGCATAACCGACTTGGTTAGGATAAGTTTTCATGCGGGGTTGAGCAATCTGAAAGTCCAATTGTTTACCCGGTCTTGAAGCTTGTTGACTATTCGTTCCCACGTTGACATCTTGTAGGCTTTGTCTGTCATGGGGATGCCTAAGTACTTGGTTGGGAGGGTTTTGCATTCAAAGCCCGGGATGTTGACTAGATTCCTTTGGATAGCTGGGTTGTTGTTAAAGAAGAAGATAATTGATTTGGATTGGTTTATATCAGCCCCCGAGGCTTCCCCAAACTCATCTAAGATTCGTTTGTAGGCTTTCACTTCCTTGACTATGGGCATGCCATGAAGTAAGGTATCATCCATGAACTGTTGGTGTGTGGAAGTTGGACAATTCTCATAAGGTTTGATACCTTTTATTTCCCCTGTTGCGGTTGCACTTTGTATGCTTCGATTGAGTCCTTCCATCATTAAGATGAATAAGAAGGGGGACAACGGGTCTCCCTGTCTGATGCCTCTTGTGGGTTGATATGGTTTGGTAGGGGCTTCGTTTACTAGTAGCGAGAATCTTGTTCTAGATACTAGGTTGATTATCCATTGGATCCAGTGCTGGGTGAAGCCGAAGGCTTCCAGGGTTCTGACCATATAGTGCCATCTGATGTTTTCGTAGGCTTTTACTAGGTCCAACTGTATTATCATTCCCCCTCTTTTCTGAAGCTTCAGGGTGTGGATCAGTTCATGGGCTTGGATAATATTGTCCATTATTTGCCTTCCTTCTACGAACCACACTTTCTCTTGTGACACCAGTGTGGGTAGTAGTGGTTTCAATCTATTAGCTATAACCTTGGAAATTATCTTATACACCACATTGCATAGCACTATTGGTTTGTAATGATCAAGATTTTTGGCTTCATTTTCTTTAGGGATGAGTGTTATCAAAGTAGCATTTATTGCTTTCAGGATGGAGGCTGACCTTCTAGAGTTTTCCACTACCTTGTAGACATCATGTTTGATGACTTCCTAGCAAGCTTTGAAGAACTCCACTGTGAACCCATCTGGGCCTAGGGATTTCATATCTTGGTCTATTTCTTCCTCCGCAATGGGCTTGATCAAGTTTTTGTTTTGTTCTTCTATTACCAGGGGAGGGATATGTTGGGTCACCTATTGTAAGGCCTTCATTCTATCTTGGTTAGGTTCCTGGGTGATCCCATGGAAGTGATTTACCAGAGTTGTTTTGATGTCCCTATGGGACTCTCTTTATATTCCATTCAGGTCCCTTATCTTCAAGATTTTGTTATGGGCTCTTCTGGCCATGGTTGTTTTGTGAAAGAACTTGGTGTTCCTTTCCCCTTCCTTTAGCCATCTGATCGAAGACTTTTATCGCCAGAGAGTTTCTTCCTGTAGGCACCTTTCATCCCATTCATGGGTCATTTGGATCTCCTCCTTTTTCTGTTTCTCATTGTAGCCCTCCAAAATGCAGGTTTCCTGGAGTTTTTTCATTTTTTCTTCTACGTTTTTCTTCGCTTGGTTTATATTCCCAAAGGTGTCCTTGTTCCACTCCTTGAGCCTATATTTGATATATTTTAGTTTCTTGTAGAGTTTGAACATCCTATTCGCTTGCTCCTGTTTCTCTTCACTCCACCACTGTTTGGTGTTTTCCTTGAAAGTCGGGTGTTCCATCCAAAATTTATCGAATCTGAAGGGTCTGTTCTTTGGTGTGGTCTAGAAGCCTTATTCTAGCTGCACTTTCCAATGATCATATCCTCCCCATGGAAGGATGTTGCAGTCTAAGGTTATCCCCTACACAATGAATGACTCTGATACTAGGAATCTCTTGAGTCTTGTTTCTACCTGATGTTGGCTCATTCTCTTATTATTCCAGGTGAAATGGCCATTTTTGGTTTTCATATCTACTATTTCCGTCGTGTCTATGAATTTTGAGATTTCCTCCACATCACTATCCAATCTTCTTGTCCCTCCTTTTTTCTCTGCAAGTGATGTGATGATGTTGAAATCCCCAGCTAGGATCGAATGGAGGTTGTTGGCTCGGTTTTGAGGTCTAGTATATTGCTTAACATACCTCTCATATCATCTAGCACCTGGGGTCCATACACATTAGTGCATAAAATCGCCTCTTTGTTCCCAATGATTTGCATGCGTACTATAATGGTATGCCTTGTCGCTTTAGTTGCTATTAGGCTTAGTACTTGTGGGTTCCACAGGGTGAGGATGCCTCCTGCCATTTGGTGGCCTCCAATGGCCACCATCTTGTACTTGCGCCATTGTTGTTGACCAATTGTTTCCATTCTTTTTGTATTACACTTGGTCTCTTGGATAAAACAGAGATCCGGTTGTCCCTGTTTTTATATACTCCTAAGGATTCATTGTTTTCTTGGGCTATTTAGGCCTCTTACATTCCATGTTATAACCTTCATTTAAACATGCAGGGAGGAGTTGGGGAAGAGTTTTTTGGTCTTACCCAATTTTTTCAGTAGTGCTCCAAGCTCCTGTAGGGCTACACTGTTGGATTTCCTACCTTTTCTCCTCCGCATTTGTTTGGGTGAGAGTTGTGGTTGTACCTCATCAACTTTGACTCCTAGGTGTCCAAGCCCCCAGTGTGCTCGCGTTTGGCCTCTAGCTTTGGATTCCTCCCTTAGGAGGAACATGTATTGGATGCGGTCTAGTTGTTATGTCGGTACATTGTCCACTTCCTATCTTTTCCATTACTCTAGTATGTTCGTGAGGTTTATCCCTTCCCTTTCCACTAGGTCTCTGAGTTCTGGATCTTTTGTTCCTACTTTGTTTAGTTTCATTTCCACCTCTCCCTCTATGTCCTGCATAGGGGTGTTGTCGTCTCTGATTTCTCCTTCCATCAGAGTTGAGCATCTTCCTTGTTCCTTCTAGTTGTTAGATCGGTCGGTGGGCTCATTTGGTGTTTTATCTCGGAGTTCCTGAGATGTTACTGTATCCTTCTTGGCCTCTTCCCCTTGATTGGTTTTATCCCTTCCTTTCGGGCTCAGTCAATCTTCTGGTTTATTCCTTGCCTAGGCTTTGCTCTTCCTTTTGTTGGCTCTACTTCTGGGGTTTGGTTTAACAAATCCATCCTCATCGTGATCTGGTTTGGAATTTTCTGTTTCCTGCCTTTTATTAAGAGGGAATTCCCTGATTAGGTGACCATGTTCGTGGCATCTTCTGCATCAGAAGTGGATTTGTTTATAATCGATGTTTTGGATCCATTCCTCATCCCTAAATTCTAGGCATATCACTTCTGGGAGTGCTCCTGACACATCCATATCTATGCATATTCTTGTGTAGGATGTGTATCTCCCTTTCAGGGTTTCTTCTATAGTCTTTATATATTTCTCTAGTTTATTCCCTATCGCTTTGAAAGTGGANAAAATAAGTATTGCGAATAGGTCGGTTTTTTTTTAAACCACTTATTTTTTTGTTTTTTGACTTAATTTTTATATTGGTTAGATATGTTTTGAAAGGCCGTTGGAACCCAAGTGACAAATAAGTATTGCGAATAAGTCGGATTTGTTTTAAACCACTTAAATTTTTTGTTTTCAACTTAACTTTTTTTGTGTTTTTAACTTAATTTTATATTTGTTACCGTAGTCTAAACGTTTTAAGTATCATTTCCATAGTATGCATAAACGCCACACAGTTTGACTTTCTTACATATTTGGTAATATGGGAGATTGTTATGTATATGCATTTTTTTGGTATTTGGGATGGGTATTATCAGCTAATATTACAGTTTTCCAGTAGTGTTTTATATTACCATTCTTTGACTTTCTTACATATTTGGTAATATGGGAGATTGTTATGTATATGCATTTTTTTGGTATTTGGGATGGGTATTATCAGCTAATATTACAGTTTTCCAGTAGTGTTTTATATTACCATTCTTATGATAGTATCATCTGTTACAGTTTTAAATTCCTTCACTAACTAATGTTGCAATTAATTTAAACACATAAACATACAAAATAATATGGTAATTAATTTAAACACCAAGTTAAATTCAATTGGGACTTAAGTTTATAGCGTGGTAAAATCCATATAAATACACAAATCCCTCATTAGTTGATTCATAATGGATACTACCAATCTCACAAATCTCACAGGATTTCTACAATACTTTGACTTAAACAAGGCCTATAAAAAATAATAGACGTCTTTTCCATACCTACAAAAGCATTGCTCAACAAGAAGTACCCGTACCCTTCTGATATCAATAATAATTATTTTATAATCTTGACCCAATGCCAACTTTTTTCACCTTTCTCTTTTCACCCAATGCCAACTTGTGTCAAAGCAGTGTAATGTAGTTCAAACATGTGGACTCTTTTCATCCCTTTATTAGCCACCATCTTATAATGCATCTTTTCATCCACATAATTTTTGGCATTTTCTTATTCTCGTGGTTTTTGGACAATGGATTATGTTGCTGACATCCAACTTCAAATTGGGATTTTGAATCATATTCGGAATTTTTCAAAGTAATTTATAGTCAATACATAATTACAACCAAAATTTCATTTTGGTTGATCTTAAACATTTTTCAAAGTAATTTATATTCAATACATAATTATACAGTTCATAATTTTTTTCTTTATAATAAGCATGAACACACTATATTATAAGGATAATCTACGTTGTGTCTAATACTACTTGAGATTATGGATTTTCTAAATAATTTATGATCAATACATAATTAGACAACTGGAATTTCTTCCTTATGAACATATTATATTACAAAGCAAGCCTACACTAATGTTTTATTTTTTATTTTTTTGTCACCACTCGGGGAAACCGACCCAGTCTCCATAAGTTCATTTGAGAAAAAAAAAACTATACCTTCAGAAATACATAAAAGCGAGAGCATATAACTTGAACTTGCATATAACTTGAACTTGAGTTGATGCTATGTTAGTCCAAGCAGATTGGGTGCCTTTCATCTCCTTCCTTCCTTCCTTCCTTACATCATTTTCATTTTTTTGCTCCACCGTGCTCGTCCTTTTCATGTTGGCTGGTGTTCCGCGTCGGTCTGCTAGAGTGATGTCCATGTGATGGACATAGCGAAGGTAGAGTTGGAATTGACCAGCCAGTTGGTCTATTTTTTTGCCTTGGTTCCTCTGGTCCTCTGCTATGCCTCTTGCACTGGTCTCCAAGTCACTGAGGCGGCTCGGGATTTCTATGATTTCCTTCTTGCGGCCTTGGTTTTCCACCCTGCTAGTCTCGATCTTTTCTTCTCTCATCTTTGATATTAGCATTTTTGTACACCGAGCTTCCTCCATCATTTTGTGGTGGAGGGTTTTCTTGGGTTGTGTGGCCCTTGGGTCCCTTATCCTGTCTACTTCTTGCATGAGTTTTGCCCAAGCTTTGTCGTGGCACTTGGTGTTGACTTCTCGCTCCCATATGTTTATGACTACTTTACCCTTTGTATCTACCTGCTCAAGGTGCCTTTGGCCTCTCTAGCCACTTGTTCCATCCTAGTGATCTTTCAGGTGCTTATTGGGAGTTCCTCCCCCTTGGCCCCCCTCTTACTCTCGATGGTCTTTGTTCTTACCATCTTTGCTTGAAAGTCGTGGCTTTTTTCATGATTTCTTTCTCTGCTACTTTTCTCCCCTTCCTGATCTCTGGAATTGCTGCTAGTTGGTCTATCACTATCCCTAATGCTTCTTCTTTTATATAGTTTCCACAGAATTGATCTTCTCCAGGTAATCATTTGTCTCCCGTAAAGGGGTATCTTTCGATCCTTTATCTCTGTTTCTAAGTGTGTGCGATTGGGAGCTCTGTCGTCATTCCAGAGCCAATATTTTGCCTTGCACATTGTTCTCCAATCATTTCCTCCGTCGGGACCTGGGCGTGGATGAGGTGTACCCATACCTGCTCTCATGCTATCCCTCTGGTCTTCATCCTTTTCTGGCTACGGCTTACCCTTTCCATTCTCCCACGACCAACCCCTATACTTCCTTCTATTGACACGACCTTGGTATCGTACCCCTTCTTGTGGTGTGACTGTGATCTACATTGTAACTCGTGTTTAAAAGGTGGCCTAATGGATTCAGCCTGGATTATACTTGCCCTTCGTTTAATTATGTGTCTCCAGCCTCGATGTGGTCATCCGTACTTCGACTGTCGTCATAGTCCTTTACCGCTAGTTGGGTACAGTCTGTTCAAAACTGGCCACTTGGGATGTTAATCCATGTGGCATCCAATTCTAATCCTTCCTTGTTGACCCCTTTGTTAGCAATTATGTTCGCGAGTCCATTTGTTGACCTGCAGACCCAACGCAACTCCACTTTGATCCCTGTCTGCAAATGCTCCTGAATCTTCTGCAGATAGTACGCCAAATGCCAGTGCTTCTGTATTTTTCCCACTTTGGTGTCGTTTTGGAGTTTCCTTACTGTGTTGATGACTAGCATGGAGTCGCCTTCCACTATTACATTTTCCATTCCTTCCCTGTGTAGTATCTCCAGGCCTGTCTCCAGTGCTCCAAATTCCCCAACGTTGTTTGTTGAGTTCCCCAAACTTCTTATGTACAGTCGGATAATTCTTTCTTGACTGTCCTTGATTACTCCCCCCATACCAGTTCGTCCTAGGTTACCCTTCGATGCCCTGTCAAAATTTAGCTTGAGGTAGCCCTCTAGTGGCGGTTTCGAGTTGTGCTTGCCTAAACTTAGTTGCGACACCCATCTCACCTGATTAGGGATGTGTCTTCCTTTCACTTGGAAAGCCTATAGAATTTTGAGATCCTCACCAGTGAGTTATGCTCCTCCTATTCGGAGGTTGCGGCTCTGTACCATTTCCCTTGTCATGGTTATGATTGTTTCCTTGATATTTCCAACCGTCCATCTTTGGTTCCTGAAGATGCGTCGGTTCCGTTCCTTCCAAATTTCCCAAATGATCATGTCGAGGGTGAGGGTCCAAAAAAGATTCACCTCTTCATTTTCGTTGTAGTTTTCCTTCCAGGTGTTTATAGTTGCGGAAATATTTCCTCTAATCCTATTAGACTGACAAAAAATGCCTGCCGCCAAGTCCCATAATCCTATTGTGTAGGGACATTCATCCAAGAGATGGTTCATTCTTTCCTCCTTTTCTTCACATAGGTGGCATGTTGAAGGGCCTATGAAACCTCTCTTCTTTAGGTTCTCCCTAGTTAGTATTCGGTTGTGTAGTATTACCCACTAGAATATTTTTATTTTTGACCATCGGGGGCTTTTCGAGAGCTTGTCCCAATGATACACCACAAATTCTTGGTCCTGGTTTGTTATGTAGTGGTGTACTTCTTTAAGATTGAGTACCCCGCCTGCTTTGTGCCCCCATCTCAGTTGGTCATTTTCATCTGTGACTACAATTTTCCTTCTCCCCAATTCCTCCTCCAATTCTTTAACTATTGTTGTTGTTTGGTCTCTAGTCTGTGGGGTGAGAGTGTTCTAGATTCTCCATTTGTTGTGCTCTGCTTCTTGTTTCTAGTAATGGTAAACTTGGGTTTTTCCTTGCGCCATCATCTCCTGTTGGAGTTCCTCCCGACCCAGTTGTTCCATTTTGGGTTCCTGTTGCCAGGAATCCTCCCAGAATCTGGTGGTTCTTCCATTCCTTATTTCCCAAAACTTGTGTGTCTCGATCCAGGTCTTGTTGTGCCAGGCTATGTTCCAGATGGCTAAACCCTTCCTGGTGCCTCCAAAGTGGATTTTGTCTTGGTTACTAATATCTGGGGTGTACTTTTCCTTCCATAGGTTAACCCATGGCGTGGTCGTTTCTTTGACCCAAATCTACCAAAGATTTGCCCCACAGGCATCGTTGGCTACTTGCGAGTCGTGTAGCCCAAGGCCTCCCTTTATCTTTGGCTTATACACCTTGTCTCAAGCCACTAGTGCCCATTGTTTCCTTGTTTTCTCTCCACACCACAGGAATTCCCTTTGTATGGTTTTTATTTTTTGTAGAATTCCCTTGGGAGCTGGGAAAACTGACATCATAAACATTGGGATAGCTTGCAGAGCTGACTTGGTTAGGATAAGTTTTCCTGTCGGGTTGAGCGATCTGAAAGTCTAATTGTTTACCCGGTCTTGAAGCTTGTTGACTATTCCTTCCCACATTGACATCTTGTAGGCTTTGTTTTTTAGGGGGATGCCTAAGTACTTGGTTGGGAGGGTTTTTCATTCAAAGCTCGGGATGTTGACTAGATTCCTTTGGATAGCTGGGTTGGTGTTAAAGAAGAAGATAATTGATTTGGATTGGTTTATCTCAGCCCCTGAGGCTTCCCCAAAATCATCTAAGATTCATTTGTAGGATTTTGCTTCCTTGACTGTGGGCATGCCATGAAGTAAGGTATCATCCACGAACTGTTGGTGTGTGGAAGTTGGACAATTCTCATAAGGTTTGATACCTTTTATTTCCCCTGTTGCGGTTGCGCTTTTTATGCTTCGATTGAGTCCTTCCATCATTAAGATCAATAAGAAGGGGGAAAACGGGTCTCCCTGTCTGATGCCTCTCATGGGTCGATATGGTTTGGCAGGGGCTCCGTTTACTAGTAGCAAGAATCTTGTTCTGGATACTAGGTTGGTTATCCATCGGATCCAGTGCTGGGTGAAGCCGAAGGCTTCCAGGGTTTTGACCATATAGTGCCATCTGATTTTTTCGTAGGCTTTCACTAGGTCCAATTGTATTATCATTCCCCGTCTTTTCTGAAGCTTCAGGGTGTGGATCAGTTCATGGGTTTAGATAATATTGTCCATTATTTGCCTTCCTTCTACGAACCATGCTTACTCTTGTGACACTAGTGTGGGTAGTAGTGGTTTCAATCTATCGGCTATAACCTTGGAAATTATCTTATACACCACATTGCATAGAACTATTGGTCTGTAATGATCAAGAGTTTTGGCTTCATTTTCTTTGGGGATGAGTGTTATCAAAGTAGCATTTATTGCTTTCAAGATGGAGGCTGACCTTCTAGAGTCTTCCACTACCTTGTAGACATCATGTTTGACGAATTCCTAGCAAGCTTTGAAGAAATCCGTTGTGAACCCATCTGGGCCTGGGGATTTTCCATTGGGCATTTCCTGGAGTGCTTGGTCTATTTCTTCCTCTGCAATGTGCTTGATCAAGTTTTTGTTGTGTTCTTCTATTACCAGGCGAGAGATATGTTGGGTCACCTTTTGTATGGCCTTCATTCTATCTTGGTTAGGTTCCTGGACGATCCCATGGAAGTGATTTACCAGAGTTGTTTTGATGTCCTTATGGGACTCTCTTTCTATTCCATTCAGGTCCCTTATCTTCATGATTTTGTTATGGGCTCTTATGGCCATGGTTGTTCTGTGAAAGAACTTGGTGTTCCTTTCCCCTTCCTTTAGCCATCTGATCTAAGAATTTTATCACCAGAGAGTTTCTTCTTGCAGACACCTTTCATCCCATTCATGGGTCATCTGGATCTCCTCCTTTTTTTGTTTCTCATTGTAGCCCTCCAAAATGCAGGTTTCCTGGAGTTTTTTCATTTTTTCTTCTATGTTTTTCTTCACTTGGTTTATATTCCCAAAGGTGTTCTTGTTCCACTCCTTGAGCCTATATTTGATATATTTTAGTTTCTTGTAGAGTTTGAACATCCTCGTCCCTTGCTCCTGTTTCTCCTCACTCCACCATTGTTTGATGTTTTCCTTGAAAGTCAGGTGTTCCATCCAAAATTTCTCAAATCTGAAGGGTTTGTTCTTTGGTGTGGTCTGGAAGCCTTATTCTGGTTTCACTGGCCAATTATCATATCCTCCCCATGGAAGGATGTTGTAGTTTGAGGTTATCCCCTGCATAATGACTGACTTTGATACTAGGAATCTCTTGAGTCTTGTTTCTACCTGATGTTGGCTCATTCTCTTATTATTCTAGGTGAAATGGCCATTTTTGGTTTTCATATCTACCATTTCCGCCGTGTCTATGAATTTTGATATTTCCTCTGCATCACTATCCAATCTTCTTGTCCCTCCTTTCTTCTTTGCAAGTGATGTGATGATGCTGAAATCCCCAGCTAGGATCCAAAGGAGGTTGTTGGCTTGGTTTTGAGGTCTGGTATATCGCTTAACATTCCTCTCCTATCGTCTAGCACCTGGGGTCCATACACATTAGTGCATAAAATATCCTTTGTGTTCCCAATGATTTGCATGTGTACCATAATGGTATGCCTTGTCGCTTCAGCTACTATTAGGCTTAGTACTTGTGGGTTCCACAGGGTGAGGATGCCTCCTGCCATTTGGTGGCCTCCAATGGCCACCATCTTGTACTTGTGCCATTGTTGTTGACTAATTGTTTCCATTCTTTTTGTATTACACTTGGTCTCTTGGATAAAATAAAGATCTGGTTGTTCCTATTTTTGTATACTCCTAAGGATTCGTTGTTTTCTTGGGTTGTTTAGGCCTCTTATATTCCATGTTATAACCTACATTTAAACATGTGGGGAGGAGTTGGGGAAGATTTTTTTGGTCTTACCCAATTTTTTCAATAGCGCTCCAAGCTCCTATAGGGATACACTGTTGGATTTCTTGCCTTTTCTCCCCCACATTTGTTTGGGTTAGAGTTGTGGTTGTACCTCATCAACCTTGACTCCTAGGTGTCCAAGCCCCTCGTGTGCTTTCATTTGGCCTCTATATTTGTCTTCCTCCCTTAGGAGGAACATGTACTAGATGAGGTCTAGTTTTTTTGTTGGTACATCGTCCACTTCCTATCTTTTCCATTACTCTAGTATGTTCGTGAGGTTTATCCCTTCCCTTTCCACCAGGTCTCTGATTTCCAGATATTTTGTTCCTACTTTGTTCAATGTCATTTCCACCTCTCCCTCTGTGTCTTGCATATGGGTGTTGTCATCTCTGATTTCTCCTTCCATCGGAGTTGTGCATCTTCCTTGTTCCTTCTGGTTGTTAGATCGATCGGTGGGCTCATTTGGTGTTTTATCTCGGAGTTCCTGAGCTGTTACCGTATCCTTCTTGGCCTCTTCCCCTTGATTGGTTTTATCCCTTCCTTTCGGGATCAATCAGACTTCTGGTTTATTTCCTGCCTGGGATTTTCTCTTCCTTTTGTTGGCTCTACTTCTGGGGTTTGGTTTAACAAATCCATCCTCATCCTACTCTGGTTTGGAATTTTTTGTTTCCTTCTTTTATTAAGAGGGAATTCCCTGATCAGGTGGCCATGTTCATGGAATATTCTGCATCGGAAGTGGATTTGTTTATAATCGATGTTTTGGATCCATTCCTCATCCCTAAATTCGAGGCATATCGCTTCTGGGAGTGCTCCCAACACAACCATCTCTATGCATATTCTTGTGTAGGATGTGTATCTCCCTTTCAGGGTTTCTTCTGCAGTCTTTATATATTTCCCTAGTTTATTCCCTATCTCTTTGAAAGTGGAGGGTAACCAGTAGTCTAAGGGTAGGGAGTAGAGTCTCAGCCAGACAGATACCTTTTTGAAGGTCTCTTTTTCTGGGGAGAAGTTCTCCTTCCATGGCTGCATGTACAGTCTCGTTGATGCATGAAAGTATGACCCTCCTTCAAATACTCTGTCTCTATCTTCCAGGTTTATGAATACCACTGTGAAGAAACCTTTCGAGCCCAGATGAAGCTCCACTTCCCCATTTGGCATCCAGTTATATTTGATCCAGTTGCGCAATGTTTTTTTGTGGGCCATAATCCCATAAATTTGCAGATTAGCGCATACGCCTTGATCTGATCTCTGTAGAGTTCCATCTGTGGATCCTCCAATACCACCTTGGGTATTAGTGTTGCTTTGGGTTTTCATGGGTTATTCCCTTCGGTCTGGTTGGTATTCATTGTGTCTTGCATCTCGTTCTGAGTTTCTCTTGCTTCCTCTTCCCTGCATTCACTTTCCCCCTTGTTTCTTTCCTGACCTATTCCAGGGTCTGATCCCGAGGTTCCTGTCATTGGTGCCTTGAATACTACACACCTTGGCCCTTTCCTTCTGTCTACCACTATCTGTTTGTATGAGGGGGTCCCCTTACCCCCTCCTCTGTTTCTCATGATGCCCTCTGCAATGGCTGCGACTATACAAACTATAGCTTGTGGTTGCTCTGAGAAAAGAAGTTCCAGAATCCTCCATTCCAACCTACACTAATGTTAATTTTATAAAGATGTTTCTATATTTTTTTTTTACTGAGTCTATTGATAAAAGTGGAGAATTGGTATTGTATTATTAAGGTTTAAGTTTTTTCAATGATAAGTCTTGTATTACAAAGGTTTAAGTTTTTTTTTATGATAAGCCTATATTACAAGGCTAATCTACATTGTGTTTAATACTAGGCTAATCTACATTGTGTCTAATACTAAATTCTTGAGCTTATGGAGCATTTTTCAAGATAATTTATGGTCAATGCATAATTACAGAGTTGGAATTTATTCCTTATGAACATATTATATTACAAAGCCAACATACACTATGTTCCATGTTAATTTGATAAAGATGTATTTTGTATTATTTTTACTCATAGTCTATTGGTAAAAGTGGAGAATTGATATTGTATTACTAAGGTTTGTTTATTTGATAAAGATGTATTTTATATTTTTTTTACTCATAGACTATTGGTTGACCACATTGTGATAAGAAAAAACTAATTTTAAAAACAATAAAGCTTTATGTTACCATCATCATATCAAGTTCAAACACTTTGTAAGCTTGGCTCATCACTCTCCAAACATTCTTGGAGGTTCTCTAGCCCAATATATTTCTCAACCATAGCCACTAATGTTTGGGAGCTAAGTGTAAAATCCTACCCCTGATATGATTTTTCAGTTATAACTTTTAGGAGTTGGGTCATAACATGGGACCTCCTTACATAGGAACCCAACAAAACAATTACTCTGAAAGGAATGAATAGCTTAAGTCATGGCACTGCCCAGGTTCCAACTGTGGACCTTCAGTGTGGAGTTTCTTTATCCAATATCTTTCTCAACCATACCTTCATTGTGGAGGTTCTCTATCCATACTGACCTTTTGGAACTTGTATGTTTTGTTCAGGCGAGGGCACAACTTGCATTGATAATTCTAATACCCTTTTGAAGATTCTTCATTTGACAATGCAAAGTCATGGAAAACCTTATGATATTATCTTACAAGACTATTTTTTAATTCATATAGAGTATGGTTCTATTTTGAATCATGTCATAAAAAAGTCCATAAGTGGGAGAAGAATATTCTTACAAGATGACAATGTCATTGCAGTTGGAAGCCACCGGTATTGTGCTCGGGTAATAATAAATTCCTTGTTAAAATAAAATTTGAAGAAACAAAAAAATAATAATTAATATTCCACTTAGTTTTCATATAAATAAAATACCTTAGAAGTATTATCAAGTAATCTAGATCCATGTTAGACATGATAAAAAACTTTAAATCTTTGAAATTAAAATTTCTCTCACAGAGACACGTGTGTGTATAGAAATTTTAATTTCAAAGATTTAAAGGTTTTTATCATGTCTTACATGGATCTAGGTTACTTATATATATATAATCACCTCCCCATCTCAGGATGTAATCTATAAGTGCAAACTAACTAACTGATATTGTTTATAGTGTTTATAGGAAAGTTGTATTTTTCTAGAATTTATTGTTGTTTTCTTTATTTTTGATAAGAAAAAAAATTCTATCCTCTGAGCTTGTCTTAAAGTTTTGATATTTTCTTATTGTGTAAGAGTTTGATATTAAATTATAATGTACATTGACTTTTATCTACATTTCATAATCTTATTTTCCTTTTTGGCTCACTAACTAAAACTTGAAACCTGTTTTTGAATTGGCGAATTCAACTTTGTGCAGAATGATCATGCATAGATTTCACTATAAATAGAAAGAGATGTTGCAAACAAGAGTAACAAAAACATTTCTAAGATGGCAATTGAATAAAGCAAGAAACAATGCATTATGACAGAGCTTGAGTGGTATAAAGAGCATTGTGAAAAGGAAGATGTCATTACATATTATGATATCGATACTAATTTGCATAGGGAAAGGCTTGTTGGGTTTTGGGATGAGATTATTGAAATGTGGGAGACACATGAGTTTCCTAATGATTTCCAATCTCAAGATAAGTGGATAAACGTCGACATTGTTTATACAAGATTTGTAGAGCCTTTAGATATTGTGCATTATTATCACATGTCTAAGGGTAAAGGAAACTATCTTTTATAAGGAATACCTACTCGTTGTATAGTTCTTCATAAATGGATGGAATATAAAGAAAACGTTCTCATTTCAAGAGGTCAGAGAGGTCGCACAAATCTTGCATCCCTCACTCAAGACTCATGCTTTTGGGCACATGTATAAGAGGCTTTCAGATACTTGGAAAATATCAAACACGGCCAACACCAAAAGCTAGAAAGTCTTGAAATGTTTGAAGGTTATGTGATAAGAATGATCAATGATCGGAACATTTCCTCATTTTTTTTCTTGGAAGGAAGAAGTTTCATGGAGTGGTGGAAGGAATGGAAAGAATACAAACAAAATCAATTCCTCGAATGGAGCTCTCCTTTGTATGATATAATGGAAATAGAAAGTTGGAAAGGTCGAATCCGCAGATTATTGGATGGACATTGGAAACATGTTTCCAAGAGGACCTTGTTCCAATTAGGTTTCTTTTTTTTTAGATGTAATTTCCTTTCAACTTTTTACAATAACATGATCACTATAAGGTAATATCTTGATGGTTAATGAAGAAATGCATTTTTCATTAATTTTCTAAGTAGGGCATTTATTAAGACAATCAAGAACCAGAATTTCACAAAGAGAAATGCATTTAGAAATTCATTTTGCTTAAATTTCCAAAATGGGGGATTTGTTGAGAAACCAATAACTACAATAGCAGGGGCAAAGAGAATTGAATTTTATGATTTTGTAGTACATGTTTTCAATGTTTGATAGATCTTGCCAACATGGGATAATAAGAGGGAATAGACTTTTGTTTAGCAGATGGGCTTAAGAAATACTCATTGTTATAAAAGAAGTACATTTTTTATTTTTATTTTCATGTTGAGAGGTATTAATTTGAAATGGTAAAGAATAGAAAGTTGTGTTGGTGAACAAGCACAATGGGTAATTGTTATGTCCATCCTACAAGATAAAGTGAGAGTAGACATTCTTGTGTCATGGAGAAAATTTTGGTGATATAAAAATGATTCTAGACTTGAAATTTTAAACATAATTGTCAAACACTATTATGTGTTATGGTAATATTTCAAAATGTTTATTTTTTTTTTAAATTCATGTTAGTCATTATAGCTATCTAG